>JAAAKG020148720.1:0-10195 GCA_010014905.2 Druon quercuslanigerum | reverse complement strand
ATCCAGATAGCATAAAAAATTCGATGAAGATTTCCTGAAACTGACAATGCAATGTTCGGAATATTGCATTGAAACGGTTAGACTGGGTAAAAATTAAATTTTCAGCTTAACGATTCTCGTCAGTGCAAGTACCGATTAGTGACCGGATAAGACCTGGTTGGAAACCTACATTGGTACGTGCAAATAGAGTCCAGGTATGTACGGGGTAACAACACACTTTTAGGTTTCCTTATAGAGACCTCGTAGAACCCGGGTTGAAGCTATGTTTCGTGCGTCGAGTATTTCATCTCATTTTATTTCACGCATACGAACAAGTACAGTACAGTGACCGGATAGGACCCGGGCAGAAACCTTATTTGGTATATGAATAGAGACCGGATATGTCCTGGATAGAAACACATTTTCGGGTTTGCTTATATAGAGACCTGGTCGAACCCAGGTTCAAGCTTTCTCTTGTGTGCCATTAATTTATTTCTTGTTCTGTTCCACGGATAGAAGCCGGGTAGAACCGGGTAGAGGATTGGTTTTTATTTAAACGATTCTTATCAAAATACAAGTACAGTTTAGTGACCGGATAGGACCCGGGTAGAAAATTCATTTGGTATACGAATAGAGACCGGAAATTTACCGGATAGAAACACACTTTTGGGTTTGCTTATATAGAGACCTGGTAGAATCCGGGTTTAAGCTTTCTTTGGTATTCGCGAGTATTTAATTTCTGGTTCCATTCGACGGATAAGAATCGGGTAGGACCGGGTAAAATATTTTATTTTGTACCCATTACCCAGATAAGGACCAGATAGGCTCAGGTAGGTTGCACAAATTTAAATCACGAACCAGTTAAAAACCGTATAAAACCGTTATAGTTTGTGCTTGCATCCCCAAAATTACCTAGCACTCTTTCTGTATCCTGATTTTTGATGCCTACCCATCCATTCATATCTCCTAGCAGAATTATTTTTTCACCGTGATTGCAAATATTTATCATGTCATTTAAAGTGTCCCAGAAGGCGTCTTTTATTTCTCTGGGATCACTATCAATTGGCACGTAACATGCTATGATAAATAATCTTCTGATTCCTGCTTACATTCTAGCCCACAGCAATCTGAGAGATACGAAATCATGATCTCCGAGATGCTGCTTCGCTTTTTCATTCAAAATCAAACCTACTCCTTGACTACGATGCGTTTCACTATCTACTCCTGAGCATATTTCAAATTCGCCTTTAAAAAATCCGTTTTCGATGTCCCTACTTTCACATCCCTTTTTCTTTGTTTCAGGTACACATAAAATACCTAGTTTCCTTACGTGCATAGTTTTTCGTAATTCTTTTGAATTGAGATCGTCCCCCCACCCCCCAAGCATTCCAAACACCCAGTCTCCATTCGTTGCCTGAAACTTGAGCTTTACATTTTCCGTGTGCATGCCTTTGGTCAATTAAAGTTTTAGTCCTTTCCAAAGCTATTTTATTTTTTGTATTATTCATTGTTTAGATTATACGCCCAATTACCACCTTTATGCAATAAGTTTATTTTGCGAGTCGAAATCATGTCCAAGTTAAATAGCAATCCTTCATATGGTGGAAACTGTAGTTATAACGTCCGGCCAACCAAACTTCCGTTAATAAGGAAGGGTGGGGGGGTGGAGGGGGGAAGGAACCGAGAGAGTCGTCTTGGGTTGATGTTTTGATACTGAGAAGATCACCAGTCTTCAGCAGCGTTGCATTAGATGGGAATTCCGCTCGCGGTACTATTTAGGAGCGCCCAATAACTCCGCCCATTTAGAGTTGAGTGGTCCTCTTCTTCTGCTTTGCTATTCTGGCCCACTGACTATATATATATATGAGTTTTCCTAGAGATTCAGCAAAGCAAATCTACTTTTTTGTTGGCAGATTTTGTCCAATTTCCAATTTGTTTTGACTAACCAGTACTGACTCACCATTTTTTTGGAGACAGAGTTTTGTCTACAGACATGCGATTCTGCTAAAAAAATTACATAAAATGCATGTATTGCCTAGTGGGGAAAAGGTTTACTTACTATTATTAATAATAACCAGACTGTTCAAAGTAGGTAAAATCAACGAAGCATGGTTTATTGCAAAATTTAAACAGATTATTTCTGTTCAAAACGCCATTTCCAACACATTTAGTTCGACTGTCACAATTCAAAATTTTGTTGAATACTATTCCTAAAATTCTTTCACATAATACACATTTTCTGAAATAGAACTTTAAATTACAGTCTCATACTCCATAATATTAACTTAGATCAACTCTTTTCTCGATACTCCACGTGCTCAATAATTTGGGGTTAGGGTTGGGACGACTATTTATATTAACGTCATTAAAAAAGGGGATTAAACTACACAATGTTCAACAAAATATATATAATGGGTGATTTGTTCCACTCAGGTTATGTAGTATCGGGGTTAGGCAATTATAGGTGGGATTCAGTTTTGGTGTGCGACAAGAAAATGGGCAAAAGGGTAAAAATACGTAAATCGGACATAATATAACATATTACACAAATAATCATCACCATAAAATCAAAAATAATCAAAATGCATACATTATCAAAGCGAAACCAATCGGTTGAAACCTCATGATACAATTTTACAAAAAATTAGGGCTTTCTTTGCCAACGACAATAAATTTATGGACTTCTGAGTCATTCATAAACTAGAACTTAATGAGACTTTCGGGTCAGCAATACGTAAAATAAAACGGTCACTTATTTTGGACAATTTTAAATAAAGCTAGAGGTTTCGTACATTTAATGTTAGGCGGAACATACCGGGTTATTCCGACGACAATGGTGAAGGTTCGACAGGATCAAGGACTCGACCGCACTCCTCAGAGTTCACAACGAAAAGAGAGCGAGTCTCCGACTTAGATTTCGCTCATCAGATTGCTATTCTCCTCGAACTTAACGCGAGGTCCTGATTGGTCGCAGCCCTGGTTACTTCCAATAGACTGGATGAGGGAGGGTCGACTATGATTGGTGTAAAATTATTTGGAGCGCTACTATCGCCCTAGGATTTAAATTCAAATAACCAATTTGCATATTTGCCTTCTGATTACTATAATATAGCATACGGCCTGGGTTGTAGAACTAAGATATAACGACAGTGAAATCTTCTTAAATTCAGAATGCTTGTAGAGTTCTACGCCAGGTAGAGAAGTCTGTAGAACCTCGAAGCTTTTCTTGAGCAATTCGGGTTGCCGGCATCCCAGCAATGATCGAATTTCAGAAGTAACCGGTTTAGGTTGGCAGCGAGGCAAAATTGCGGGCGATGGCGCAACTATTCAAACTTAGCCTCCACTCATCGAAAAGGAGCTAACGAATTGAAATGTCTTGAAGTCCTCCATATCTCGACGTCCGACGTTGTCCATTGATGATGTTGATTTCGAGGGGCAGTACATACAATAAAAATAGAAATCGAAACTAATTAGCCTAATATTTAGCTAAAAAAATATGAACAAAGCGAGCAGTGGAGCATCGTGCGAACTCTGAGGTGCCAGAAATCTTTTTAATTTACAATCAAGATCGATTCTTGTGCGTTGTAAAATCTACAACGTCAAAATACAGTAAATTACAATCAAAATTACAGGAAAGTACTACTTTTTTTCTATTCCTGGGACGAATTTTGTACTTTTTTTGTATTTTTCTGCATATTGTATTTTATTGTATTTTCTATTTGCTACAAGAATTCATAAAAAAGTACAAAATTCATCTCTTTGGTCCAAAATGTAAATATTTTGCTTTCAATAAACTTTTTTGTTAAAAATTACTGCTTTTTGTACAAAAATTGATTTATTTTGTATGAAAGTCATATTTGTTATTTAAAGTATCTTATTCTTCGGTCAATAATGGGATTGGTTGAAAGATAATCTTTTTGGTCGAAAATTGATTTCCTAAAATTTGGAAAAATAACATAAAAGACTTTAAAGCAAAATTTTCGTTTTTGCAAGATTAAAACATATTGGAAACAATTTAAGGAAGTTGAAGGGATACTTAGAATTGAGCAAAATTGACTTTTTTCTTAACATTTTAAACCAAAATTTGGTATCTATTTTGTCTTTGACTCTCTATTGATTAATTATGGTAATATCATAATTGTAAGAATAAGAGATTTAAAAAGTTTTTTGTAATCACTCTTTAATACATTATTTACTTAACATTATTTAATGCTGATAACGAAAAAATAGAAAATTATGTCTAAGAACTGTTCACGAATTAGAGTAAAAAAAATTTGACCATATTATTATCTATTAACTCATATCATGTGTAAATATCTTGTCTAAATAATTAACTGAAGAGGCACACCATCGCATGCTGAAGTGTCTTAAGAAATTGTAATCTAACTAAGTAGAGTCAATCATTTTCACCGCTCTTTTTACAGACTACAGTGTATATAATAAATACATACTTTGTAATTTGCATTTATAAATAATACATTAAAATATTTGTTTAAAAAGGAATGTGCTGTTACAGAATTATTTTTAAATCTAACAAATTTGCGAAACGTAATTTGAAATGTATTCTAATGGGAGGGGGACTTTTAAGCCCCTTTAGCGGAGTTCGTGTTCATGAGAAACTAACTAATTGTGACCCGAGCGAAATTCAGGATTTTTATTCAGAGTGTGATTGTCCGTGAGCGGAGCTCGTGTGTACCGGAAAGTACCTACTTTTGACCTGAGTGGAATTCAGGAATTTTATTCGGAGGGGGGTTGACTGCGAGCGGAGTTCGTGTGCGCCCGATGTCAACTGCTGAACCCCATCCTAGCAGTGCACTCGATTTGCGGTCTATGATCAAAATCCACAGGGGTCATTTCTTGAGTTGCGGGCTAAGCACAGTGCCAGGGAGCATTCCCCTCCGCGACTTCTTTCCTTCTCCACTTGAAGTTTCCTTCATTTCCTTCAACCCCTTTTCCACGCAATTCCCCATGATACTTTTTCCAGGCTTATGACTGGCAGTATTTTCTGCGTATCTACTTATACTTGATACTGGCGTGTTAAAAAATTTTGTGGGAAATATGTATTGTCAATAACTCTTATTCTTAGAACATTATTGTAATATGTATATTCAGTCAACTCAAGTGAAATAAAAAATAAAATTAGTAACATATTTCCCTTACGCTTTTACATTATTTATTTCATTTTATTTTATACAACTACATTTCTATTACATATTACAAATAGTCGTCAAATTAAAACCAAATCTATACGGGTAAAAACTTTCCGAAACTTTACGAGCAAACTCTAATTTGGTTATGAAACCTATTTCTAACATTAATATTTTATCAATATGAGATTGCAATTTTTTTGATTTTAAACATAGTATTTAATTTAGAATGGTAAGCCTCACAACCATTTGTTCTTCGCGTTATTGATGGAGAAAATTGTGCCCAGATTTCAGGTGGAAAAAATGAACTACTCTTAATATAAGTTTGAAATATAATCACAAAACTTTTGAACTCTGCTGCCTAAAGGATGGGTATCTTCAGGTTCTTCATTAAAAAATTTAACTAGATCAGTCGGGTTTAAAAATGTAAGACCAAATAAGTTTTTCAAAAAAGAACCTACTTCTGATTTCTCGTCTTTATATTCGTTACTCAATCCAAGCTCTTAAATTTTTCTTCACCAATTTAGACATAAATGCAATCTACAACCTTCCATAGTAATAAAATTGTTAAACACTGAAAGAATATTTAAATGAATGCCAATTTCGAAGTCGCAACTTCTCCGACCTAAAGTGACCTGGGCCTCCAAATGAAGGGTTTTCTCACCATGAATCGCAACTCGAGTACAGCCCAGCATAGCTACCTGAATCCTGGAAATCGCAGGCTCTGCCGGTGGGGTCCATAGTTTGTAGAGGTCAAAGTATAATGGACAAGAAACTCAACAATGAAAACTTTTGTAATTTTGACCCTGGGAAATATTAAAGTCCTAAATTAATAATATAACGTTCTTTAGAAAAAATTTTTTTACATCTCAAAACTTAAAATTCTCGTCTTAAGACTGCAAACCTTAGTAATCAACTGAAGACTTACGTTTTCGACAACACAGAAAAAATCCGTGTGCAGGGGGTACTAAGTATCCTGGAATCAATGTCATAAGCGTGGACTTGACCTGTATCGGTCCAAAAATTGAACTGCGGCAGTTCAATTTTCTTGGGACCAGCTTAATTTGGCTCACGAACGCCCGACGTACTAATATCGAGACAACATTGCTTCTGCGTATGCGGGACTGGAGCATTCCAACAGAAAGATCTCGTCCCGTCCGACGCTGGTATCACAGGAGTCCGGACGAAGCGGGACACGATGTGTTCTACTAGCTAGACTGCTTCGGTCGGACCGATACAGGTCCAGTCCACGCGGACGACATTGATTCCAGGGTACTTGGTACCCCCCTGCAGCCGGATTTTTTCCATGTACTAAGTCTCGCCCCTGGCCGCGAACGAGCCATAGTCATCTTGGCGACGAACTCAAGACGAACCAAGTCAAAATCAAGACGTATCAAAAATTAATGTAGTGGGTTTCGGCCACCCAAAATAATATTTTTGTTAGAACAAATGGAAAGAATGTTGCATTAACTTTTATTAAACTTGCGAGAATTTAAAGTTCACTATGTCAAAGTTGATAAGCGAAGTTAAATCGGTAGTAATACATTTTATTCGAAAGAGCGAAAACATCTTTTGAAGTTGCCATACAAAGCATATGAGAATCTCAAACGACTAAATGAAAAATAAATCACTCCATCAAAAGATTTAGCCTTCAGAAGGAGGAAATAAATACAGACATGGAATAAAATTAAATACGGACACACGCGTATAATTATTATATTTATTATTATATAATTCATTTATTCACTGCATACATAATTGCACGCTTAATCGCTCTGAAAAATCGGAACAACTGCGGTGAAATTCGAACCTAACTTACCTAAATCGCTAACGGATTCCCTAACAAAAAAACCCTGCGGCTAACTTACTTTTTATTAATAGATAGATTAAACACTTTATCACGTTCCATGATTTAATTGATTTTTTATAACACAGATTTATTTTTAAAGAAACTGATAATAGTCTCCTATGAATAACATTCTCCAATTTGATATCTGTGTATGATAAACTTGTATGAATTGAAAATAGAAAGAGTCGACTTTTATTTAAAATGTTATGAAACATAACCTTTCGGCTCGATAGAAAAATGGCGAAAACAATCGAGGAGCATTCTCAAACGAAACTATATGAAACATCAAGAATAATGATTTCATAGTTTGCTATGCGTCTCAGGTTTCTGCCAACTTCATATTGACAATATTGATTTCTAAAATACGTTTTCGAGATTGTGATAATCACTATTCTGCTGCTTTTTATAACATTGATTCCTTATTGTTAAATTGTTTAAACAAATGAAATTTTTTTAAATAATTTTTAATAGAAAATTCGTTTTTTCCCTCAAAATTGTTACTATTGGTATAGTGAAATATTAATTAACATTATTTCAAAAATTTCCAATTATTTAAACAATTGAAATTTTTTTCAATAATGTCGTTTCAATTTTTTTAAAGTCAAAATTATTACTTTGGGTCTAGCGGGATATTTATAAATATTGGTTCTTTAATTTTTAATTATGTAAACAAATTATTAGTTGAATAGTATTATTAGCTGAAAATAAATAATATTTTTTTTCAACTATTGAAAAATATTTGAAAATAGACTACCACTTTAACGAATTTTTGAGAAAAAAGAACATTTTTTACACAAATGGAATATGTTTAAATATCAACAAAATTTATTAGCCAATGTTGTCAAATATTCCACTAAACCAATAATAATAAAAAAATGTTTGTTTGAAATCATGTTAATTAAACAATGCTGATAAATATTCCCCTAAAGGAATATTAATAATTTTTAATCAAAAAATTGTTTCAGCAAATGCCCTTTGTTTAAGCAATTGAAAATTAATGTATTATTGTTAATAAAGATTCCACTAGACCAATAGTAATTATTTTTAAGGAAAAAAACTAATTTTCAAAAAAAATTATTTAAACAAATTCTATTTGTTTAAAAATTTAAAAATTATTAAAACAAAGTTCATCAATATTGCACTAGGCTAATAATAATAAATTTTAGGGTAAAAACGAATTGAAAATTTTTTTTTTACAAATTCCATTTGTTTAAATAATTATAAATTCCTCATGTAAAATCCATGGGGTAAAACCACTTTTTTGAGTTTTTGAAATAATTTTTTTGGGTTTCAAAAGGTGTGGATGGAAAGTATAGGGGCTTGTAGAGAAGTATACAATAAAAACTTGCATGTAATAGACATATGGGGTAAACAAATTCCATTTGTTTCATCAGTTTCTTTTTGTAAAAATTCCTCGAACTTGCATTTTGTTATCGTTAATGAGATACATTTTTTTTAAATATTATCTAATTATTGTCCACGAAATTTGTAAATTTTTCTGAATTATTTCAACAATTCATTCCTAATTAGACCAATAGTAATAATTTTGAAGGAAAAGAAACGAAGTTCAGAAAAAAAATATTTAAACAAATAAAAATTAATTAAACAATGTTAATAAATATTCCACTAGACTAATAGTAATCATTGTTAGGGGGAGAAACGAATTTTCGAAAAAAAATTATTTAAACAAATTCCATTTGTTAAAATAATTATAAATTAATGAACCAATAAAAAGAAATATTCCGTTAGAACAAGATTAATAATTTTATGCAAAAAAAGACCAGATTACAGTATTCAAAAGGTCGATTTCATGAAGAATTGACATTTCTGGTTTAGGTTGGATACTTCTCTACCGACCCCCATGCTTTTCCGCCACATTTTTTCAACCCCTAAAAAATTATTCTAAAAGCTCAAAACAGTGATTTTTGCCCATGCATTTTATATGGAAAACTTCAAGTCAAAACCGGCACCTGTTAAAATAAACAAAAAAATGAAAAAAAGGAATTCCTTTTTGCGGATTTGGAATAAAATGGGGGGATTGTTGCCCTCTAGTATGAAAAAAAAATTTGTTATATTTTTGGACCACCCTAATGTATGATTACAATTACTAAATAAGAGCGTCGGATCAAAGGCCCAATCTCAAAATTCGGTTTCTTCATTTCACTTTTTAGATAGAATAATGCATATAGATGCATAGATGCAGTTAGATTAGGAATTTTAAATTTTAAGGAAAAGACCTTTAAACTAAAAAAAATCGCTCTATAGATGAATGCGCTTTGAACAGTAATAATAAAATAAAAAGATTCAATTGTGCGATAAGAGTTTATAAGAAGTTCTTACCTAAATTGACGTGAACATTTGGAACTTGACTAGCATCAAAATTTCGATTTTCTGAAATTTCTGGATCTTGCATTTCGGATTGCATTTTACTTTCTTTTTCTTCATTCGCATCACTATTTACCTAATTTTTAATATGTAATTAATAACATAAGCTAAATTGCATTTAAAAATTTTATTAGTATAACTGTATTGCAAACTCCAAATATTTTAAAATACACAATTTACAATAACTTTTGAAATGAATTTCAATTTTGAGGTTAGCTTTTAGTTTAGGATAAATATTCAATACGATTTAATAATTTATACTTACCTTCGATCACATCATGACAATTGTTTAAAGCAGTAACATTCGATGCTTTCGAACTCGTGGCTTTGGCATATTATTTATGGTATTATACACTTAACTCAGATTATAAGCATGAGTTTTTTCAAAAATATTACACTTGATTTGACAGTAAGGCAATTTCCCTAATTTGGAACTAGGTGGCGTTGCAATACCTGAACCGGTCTGGGTCGGGTCTGGGCCATGGAATTATCTCGATCTGAACCCGAAGATGTTACACCGATCAGGGACAGATCGGTAATCAGGAAAACATATGGCGATTTCTACACGGGTAGGTTTTCGGACATCCTGTGCTTTTGGTTCAATTACGTCAGTTTTACATAAAGAGAAGAACTAATTTACTTAAGCTTCTATCAGCCTTAAGGAACACATTCTCATCTAGACACTCGCGCTTCGCGCTCGATAATTAATTTAAAAATCATGTAAACCTCGCGCTTCACGCTCGTTTCTGCTCATCGTTTAATAGAAACCCAAAAGTTTGAGCGCGCTTTGCGTTCAGCGTATATTTCTGCACCATGCTAATAAATTATACAATCA
>JAAAKG020148719.1:0-10196 GCA_010014905.2 Druon quercuslanigerum | reverse complement strand
TAAAATTCGTCTTTTTGATTTAAAAATTAATCTGGTTAGTATACGCTTTCCTTAATTTTACTGAATTTTTTTTTTTTTAATGAATTCAAATGATTCCAATTTAAAATTATTTTTTTTGGAATATCAAATATCATATTTGCCTACATTAATTTATCTTTTTTTGATTTGAGTTTTCACTCTTTAGTTAAAAGTTTTACTAATTTGCAAAAAATTCATCATTTTGCTTAAAAATTCCACTGTTTAATTCTAAATTTACTTTTTTTTTTAAATGTATATTTTAGATTTAAAAATATAACTGTTTTTTTTTAGAAAATTCTTGTTTTTGTCTTAAGAATTCAATAATAAATAATTATATTATTTATTAAATAATCAAATAACTATATTATTTATTAAATAATTAAATAATTATATTATTTTGGTAGAAAAGTCAATAATTTGGTTGAAATATTTTTTCATTTTTTAATCTTTTACGATAAGTTGGTCAAAAGTCTAAATTTAATTGAATTTTCACCAAAATTAGTATTTAGGTATTATGAAGGTCACTGATCATGAATTTGATACAAAAAATTCTAAATTCAAAATGGCAGAAGAAAAATTTCGTCAACAAATGAGCATTTTTTTTAACTTAATAGAGATTTCCAATTTGATATTTTTAAAGATTCTGACAAAAAAAAAGTTATTTTAGAAACAAAAGTTTTTTAAAAATATTTTGCATTGTTCCATTGTTTTTTAGCGTGATTGGAAAAAATTTAAAGTTTTGTTTTTAATTTATTTTTTTACATTCTCACATTTCTGCTCAATTTTATTCTAAAAAACATTTTACAACATTTTTATGACCCTTTTTGCCACAAAAATCAAAAAGATGGGCATTTGTTTAAAAATTATCTACTATTAATTATTTAAAGTGTAATTGGGCAACATTTTTTTGTGGGACTTTGGAATAAAAAGTCAATAACAAAAAACAGGTTTTACTTTCGAATATTTTTTTCCAAATAAAAACAAACGGAAAATATCTTATAATTATTTAAAAATTACAAATAATTCGTTCTTATGTTTATAAGTGCAATGATGCACATATACTGTGCATTATATTTTTTTCAAATTAACGTTCTACACTATTTTTCGGTACAATTCAAAAAAGAAAATCATGCAGCAGAAATCTAGTTGTTTATTATTTATTTAAATGTTTAAAGTAATATGTTTAAATTTCCAGACTTTTCGATGAAGATTTGAACTAATAAATTATTTCAAATTAAACAATATTTTATTGCAAAGTTTCGATAGGGATTAGTCTTTGTGACTGAAATTGATACACCAACGAATGCATAATTTCGGTAATTTTAAATTGCTAAAATAATTTTAGAGTTTTGAATTCCCATGTTGAACGCTCAATTTAAATTTTTTCTTCAATAAGTTTTAATTTTGCAACTAAAATTGAATTGTTTCAAATTAGAATAGTTTATTTAGCACTTTGAAAATGATTATTTTTAAAGCAATTTCAAATTACTTCAAATAAGTAAAAAACTAATTCTTAGATTTTACAAAAATTCACCAAATTAGATTTGATGTCAAACTGTAAATGTGTTTTTAATAAAAATGTTAAATTTTAGAATTTCAGAAGCTTTGACTTTAAAAGATTCAATTTAGTTTTTTCAATATTAAATTGTCAAACCTTGATCGCTTTGAATTTAGAATTGTTCTAACTGATAAGTTTTACATTTTTAATTATTTAATTTTGAACCCTTTTAATTATAAATAATATAATTTTAATTCCTATAAAGCTTTAATGATCTAATCTTAAAATAGTTAATTTCTAAGGTTTTTACATTGCCCTATTTTCTTAATTTCAATCTAAAATCATTTAATTAAAAATAAAATTGTTTACGTTGCAAAATAATTTTTTTAAATTCTGGCTTTAAATGCCTATGAAATATTCCAAAATTTTCCGAAATTTTCTAATAGATAAATAATTATCAGTAGTGAAAAATTGTATTAATCACGAACGAATGAAAGGCGTTGCTATAATGTATATAAACGGCCTGATTGTAACGCGTACCTATCACAAGCATACGACTGACACTGATGTTCAGTGGAAAAAGACAGTAAATACTAGACCATTACACTTTGAAAAGGAATAATTGCAAGAATCATTACACTCTTGCATTATATAAGCTCTTTCTAATAGATTAATAACTTCAATTAGTTATATCCATCGTTAAAGAAAAATGTTATTAATTAGAGAATAAAAATGCGTTGCTATAATGTAAGTAAACGGTCTGATCGTAACGCGTACCTACCACTAGCACATGACTACCTCTGATGTTCAGAGAAAAAAGGCAGTGAAGGCTAGACAATTTCTTTTGGCAAGAACTTGGTTGAAACCATCTCAACGTTTTTTGGATGAATTTTTTTAATGAGGTATTATCTCTTCCTAATAGATAAATCACGTCAATTAGTTACTTTAAACCGTACAGAAAAATTTTCCTAATCTCAAGCGAATAAAAAGCGTTGCTACAATGTAAGCAAACGGTCTGACCGTAATGCTTACCTATCACAAGCATACGACTGACACTGCTGTTCAGTGGTAAAAGACAGTAAAGACTAGACCATTATACTTTGACAAGGAATGATTGCAAGAGCATCAGTTCTTTCTAATAGATCAATAACTTCAATTAGTTATATCCATCGTTAGAGAAAAATTTTATTAATTAGAGAATAAAAATGCGTTGCTATAATGTAAGTAAACGGTCTGATCGTAACGCGTACCTACCACTAGCACATGACTGCCTGTGATGTTCAGTGAAAAAAGGCAGTGAAGGCTAGACAATTTCTCGAAACCATTTCCTCGTGTTTTCAAGGAACCATGTCAATGATGTTTCAGCTCTTTCTAAATGATAAATAGTTTAATTAGTTAATTTAGTCAGTAGAGAAACATTTTATGAATCACGGACGAATGAAAAGCGATTCTATAATGTAGTTAAACGGTTAGATCTTAACGTGTACCTATCAGTAGCATATCACTGCCACCGATGGGCAGTGGAAAAAGGCAGTGACGGCTAGACAATTATACTTTGACGAGAAATGAAATCCAGAATTTGATTTGAAGCATCTGCACGTTATTTCCAGGAACTATTTAGATGATGTATCGGCTCTTTCGAATAAATAGATAATTTTAATTATATACTTTATTCAGAATTTTTTCTTTGTTATTTACGAGTAAATAATAGGCGTCGCTACAATGTAAGTAAACTGTCTCATCCTAACGCGTTCATATCACTAGCATATGACTGTCTCTGATGTTCAGTGGCAACAGGCAGTAAATGCTAGACAATGGCATTTTGACAAGGAATTAATGCAGGGGCCTGGTCGATACTACACATATCGAATCTACACATTGTATGAACTCTACACATTAAGCGAAAACGTCAAGTCTACACACTTCAGTCTACATATTTAAGTTTCGACGATTAACTCTACAACTTTTTATAAACAAATTTTTTAGAACTGTGCACATTAACTGTGCACATTAAAGTCTCTTTTTCTTAGTTAAAAATTAAAGAACTTTATAGAAAATGTAACTATTTGGTTGAAAGTTAAACTATTTATTTAAAAAATTAAGTACTTAGGAAATTATTAGTTTTTTTGTGAAAAATTACGTTTCTTAAACTGAAAATATAAGTATTTCATTTTTGATTCAGAAACTCATCTTTTTAAGTTGAAACATTTCTTTTTTATTAAATATTCAACTATTTTATCAGAAAATTTAACTGTTTATTAAAAAAATTTATCTATTTATTTAAAAATTTAACTACATAATAAAAAAATTTTTTAATTCATACTATCAGGGGCAAAATTTAACTGTTTTGTGGAAAATTTATCTACTTTGATGAATATTCGTCTTTTTTGGTAGAAAATTAATCTTGTTTTTAATGAATCTTTTTGGCTGTGAAGTCATTATTTTGTTTAATATTCGTCTTCTTTGTCAAATTAAAAAGGTAGAATATTCGTTTTTTCTTGCTGAACAATATTTTTCCTAGTTAAAAAATCAACGATTTTGGTAGAAAATTGACCTATTTTGTCAAAAATTAAAACCACTAATTTAGAAAATTAACTTCTTGGTTAATAATTTGTTTGTTTGTTAAAAATTTAATTTTTTAAGCTGAAAATGTGACTATTTAATTTCTGGTAAAAACTTATCTTTTTTAGTTGAAAATTTAACTAGTTTAGTAGGAAATTCAATTATTTGGTTAAAAATTAAACGATTTTGGATAAAAACGTATTTTGTTAAAAATTTGTAAATGAAAAGTTTTTAATTGAAAACTGATCTTTTCTATCAAAAAATTTCAAGATTGTGTTGAAAATTCATTTTTTTGTTCAAGATTATTTTTCTTAGTTACAAATTAAAATACTCTATAGAAAACGTAACGGATAGGTTAAAAATTGAAATATTTATTTAAAAAAATTATTGCTTCGTAGAAAATTAACTTTTTTTTAGAAAATTCATAGTATCGGAAGAAGAATTCAACTTTTGAATGGAAAATCCCTCTATTTTGTTAAAAATTCGTCCGTTTGGGTAGAAAATTCAGTTTCTTTTTTGAAAATTCATTTTTTTTCCTGTGAAATTCAAGTATTTTGTTCAAATTTCGCCTATGTGGTAATTATATGTATATATGGCAATTAGTTACACAAATCGTTAGATTGATTTAAAAATAAATTTGTAAATATGTTGTAGATCGCTTTCTATTTGATACATTAAAGTTCTGATTTTCATTCCTGTTGATTTTTGAAATTGACTAAAACCTAATGAGTGAATCTATTGTGAGAATCTATTGTGAGGGATTAATATCCACAATAATAAATTGTTTAAACAATTATTTTCATAAACTTTAATTTTCTATTACTTCAATCTGATTTAAAAGTGGAAAAGACATTACAAATTTTAGAACAAAATACAAATATCTAGTACTAATATGAGAAAATGGCTACAAACCATTATAATTTCTTAAAGCATGTAAATTTGATAAATTTAATTAAAAATTAACTCAATTCAAGTTAAAAATAACAACAAGCTGAAAATTTTAGAAAAAACTGAAATTTCCAGTATTTTTAACAAAACAAGTGAATAACCATGATAGTAAATTTTTTTAACAGCTATATTTATTAAATATGCGTACGTGCCTCGTGAAGTTTTCTCGATCCGTAGGAGCCTCGTGGACTTTTTTTGAGCCGTACGTGCCTTGTGAACTTTTCTCGGTCCGCATGTGCCTCGTGAACTTTTTTCTATCCGTACATGCCTCTAGAATTTTTCTCGATGCGACCGTGCCCCGTGAACTTTTCCCGAACCGTACGTGCCTCGTGAAGTTTTCTCGAACCACACGTGCTTCGTGAACTTTTCTCGAACCACACGTGCTTCTTAAACTCTTCTCGATCCGTATGTTCATCGTGAACTTTTTTTATCCGTACGTGCCTCGTGAAGTTTTCTCGATTTGCACGGGCCTGGTGGACTTTTTTAGATCCGTATGTGCCTCGTGAACTTTTCTCGGTCCGTATGTGCCTCGTGAACTTTTCTCGATTCGCATGTTCCTCACGAACTTTTTTCTATCCGCACATGCCTTTAGAATTTTTCTCGATGCGAACGTGCCCCGTGAAGTTTTCTCGATCCGTTTGTGACTCGTAAACTTTTCCCGTGCCGTACGTGCCTCGTGAACTTTTCTTGGTCTGTATGTGCCTCTTGAACTTTTCTCGAATCACACGTGCTTCTTAAACTCTTCTCGATCCGTATGTTCATCGTGAACTTTTTTTATCCGTACGTGCCTCATGAAGTTTTCTCGATTTGCACGGGCCTGGTGGACTTTTTTAGATCCGCATGTACCTCGTGAACTTTTCTCGATTCGCAAGTTCTTTGCGAACTTTTTTCTTTCCTACGTGCCTCTCGAATTTTTTTCGATGCGTACGTGCCTCGTGAACTTTTGCCGATCTATGCGTGCCCCGCGGTTTTTTTTCTATCCGTACGTGCCTCGTAAACTTTTCTTGATCCGTACGTGTCCTTTGAACTTTCCTCGATCCATATGAGATCCGGGAACATGTTTGGATCTGCGTGTGCCTTGCAAACTTTCTTTGATTTGTACATGCGTCATGAACTTTCCTCAATCCTTACGTGCCTCGCGAACTTTTTCCTCTCCGTACCTGCCTCATGAACCTTTGTCGATCCGTATTGGCCTCGTCAACTTTTCTCGATCTGTACGTGCCTCGTTAACTTTTTTTCAAATGTGCCTGATACTCGAAGATTAACGTTTTGGTGGTAATACTATTAACTTAAAGTTTGAAGTAAGAAGCGCTTGGATAAAGTCACGATAATGATAAAAAATGTGAAATATTCGTCAACGAAGAACCAGCTTGTACAAGTCGCGTACCTTTTGCATCCGTGTTGACATAGTGCGGAGCTTTAATTGTACGTAAAGTTTCTGTGGTTTTCTGTCGTCGTACAAGCTGATTTATAATTATTCATGTCAGTGAAACAAAAACTCCCGTTAAAATTCTGTAAATATTTTACCATGTATCGGGGATACCATTGATGCAACTATCTTATAGTCCTTTGTTCTAATAAATATCTACTACATGCAGAATTGCTATCTCCTTGAATTTATATATTACACAATCTTCTGAGGTTTGGCAAAGTAGCAAACTACCTTCGGCTTTTTCTCGACATGTGACATCACTAAATATTTTTTTTTTTAAACAAAACAAAAATCGGTATGATTTTTTTCGGATTCAAATAAATTGCCGGAAGATATGCATAAAAATTAGGAAATAAAATGTGAATGCATTTTAAACCACCCTATTCCATATGTTTTAAGAAGTTTAATACGTATTTTCCATAAGAATTTTTTTTAAATTCAATCATAATCGTCTATATTAGAATAAACAAGCTACGACAAAACATTTCTCTTCACCATTTGATATAGAATACAATTAAATAATTTATTTGTTTATTTCATAGGGTCCCGGAGAAACCTATAGGCAAAAAATTTGATCTTGATAATTTTGAGCACTAGTTATGATTCTTTGCGGCTATTTAAATACAAAATGTTTCTAACAGATAAATCCATACTTTCTATTGATAATTTTACATTAAAACCTCAGTTAAACTTATTTTAATGAGTTAAACGCTTAAAAGAGATTTTTTGCTCCCCGGTGACATATAAGACGTGTCCAAAAAAAAATTGCCCAAGTCATTCATATCTATCCCTCGCGATGAAAAATGTTTTAAAAGAGTAAGGACAACTTTAAACAATTCTCTTTTATAATTGTCCCTAAAAACTACCCTTCTACGTAAATTGACGTCGCGGAACTTTTATATGTATATTTGTACAAAACGCACCAAAAATAAGAATCTTCAATAAACACTACTAGAGCATATTGTTTTCTCTGTTCTGCTCTTTCTGCTTCTAAAAATTGTAGTACTAAATTTTTTGCTATTCGAATTCGTATTTCTAGATTCATTTAATACGCAAATAATAGATTCCCGAACTTTTTTTCTTCAAAAAAAGGCGCATGATCTCTTGCTTGTCAACTCAAGACAACAGAAAAATATGATACTCGAATAATACATTCCTGATTTGTTGCTCCGTCAAATCAATGTATTGAATTTCGTTTGCCGTTCGAATTTAAAGTTCTAGATTATTCTAATTCTTGAATAATAGATTAGCTATTTTTGTGCTCCTCGAACATATAGTATTGAATTGTTTGACTTCTCAAATTAGAAATTCTAGATTATTCTACTGTTCAAATGGCAGATTCCCGGGTTTTTCGATCCTAAAAATTAAAGAACTGGATTTTTTCTACTCGAAATCAAAGTTCTAATTTATTCTAGTGCTTGAATGCATTAAATAATTTCATGTGTTCTCCCTCAGGCTTTTCATCTAGGGGCAAATAAAGATTTCACTTCCTCCCCCCAAATCTGAATTTTTCTTCATGCTAAGTATTGTACGTCGCTTGTACTGTTCGTACAATTAATATTTTCGATTGTACCCTCTTCATTCAATAGCTAGGTACAAATAAAAATTTAATCACTAAAGTGGCTAAAGTTTGTGCGTAGTTCATACCGTTTGTCAATCCAATATGTTCGTTTGTATACCATCTCAAAAGCCCAACATTGGGCAAATACCAAAATTTCGACAAAATTTGGCGGTTTAAGTGAAAGTCACTTTCATAAGACTTTTGAAGTCACAAAATCCGAACGTAACATCAAAATTAAAAAATCGCTTATCTGTATGAATCCGAATGTAACATCAAAATTAAAGAATCGTTTATCTGTATGAATTACTATTTAATACAGGCACCGAATAATGTAAAATGCACCTAATGACACTTCTAATACAATCCCTGAAGGTCATCCGTAGAAGTCCCTAAGAAATACTAAGGGTGCATTTTTGAGATTTTTTATTATTATTTTAGGGTTGGAAACATATTTAGGAGTTATCTGAATGTGAAATTTGCGACCTCACTTTGCTCGCAAGTTTGAGCTTCATCGTTATGACATGCTTTTAGTTCAATTACCTCAGGTTTACGTAAAGAAAATAACTAATTTACTTAAGGTTCTTAAGGAACCTTAAGGAACACATTCTCATGACACTTGCCCTTCGCGATCGATATTTAGTTTAAAAATCATGTAAACCTCGCGCTCGTCGCTCGTTTCTGTTCATGGTATAATAGAAACCGAAATGTTTGAGAGCTCTTTGCGTTCCGTGTTATATGTTTATTTTCTTCATATCATTTTATCTTCATATATCCTTTTCTTTTTATTAAAAAAAGTCATAAAAATAAATTGTTTTTGTTTCCGAGTACTGTGAATAAGCGTACATAGAAAAATATATACATACTAGTACAGACTACAGAATACAGACGACAGACTAGAGATTACAGACTGCAGATACCAGACTAAAGACTACATACTACTATAGACTAAAAAATACAGACTACTACCGAATACAGACTACAGACTACAGATTACAGAATGCAGATATCAGACTACATACTTTACACTACTGCAGACTACTATATACTACAGATTACAGACTGCAGACTACAGACCACAGACTACAGATTACATACTGCAGATATTAGACTACAGACTACACACTACTACATAATACAGACAACAAACTACTGCAGACTACAGACTACATACTACGTACTGCAGACTAAATAGTACAGAATACAGACTGCAAATACCAGACTACAGACTGCAAATACCAGACTAAAGTCTACATATTACTACAGACTACATACTACAGACTAAAGACTACAGACGACAGACCATAGACTACAGATTATAAATTGCAGACTGCTGATACTAGACTACAGACTACACACTACTACAGACTATAAACTACATACTACTACAGACAACAGACAACAGAGAGCAGATACCAGACTACAGACTACACACTAGTTCAGAATAAAACTACAGACTATAGACTACATACTGCAGAGTGAAGACTGCAGACTACAGTCTACAGACTACATACTACAGACTACAGACTACAGACTATAGACTAGAGATTATAGACTGCAGACTATAGACTTATGACTACAGTCTGTAGACTACAGAGAACAGACTGCAGATACCAGAATGCAGACTACATACTACTGCAGATTACAGACTACTACAATCTACAAAATACAGACTACAGTCTGCAGACTACATACTACAAACTACATACTACAAACTACATACTACAAACTACAGACTACCTACTACAAACTGCAGGCTACAGACTACAGACCACAGACTGCAGACTACAAACTATAGGAGTACCGGCAGGCAGACAGGCAGACACCTTCGTGAAAATCGTTTTTTCTGACTCAGAGGGTCTTAAAACATGGTGATTTGATGAAAACCGACAACGTTAAATTTTACATAAAGCTACCTTCTCATTATGGTGATAATGTAAAAATAAAGAAAGTTTTAACCTCCCAGTCTAAAGATTTTTTTGAGATAAATCTAAATTAAATTTTTAAACCCTATAATAATATTATATAGCCCCTTAAATACACCTCTAGTACTTTTAACGAAACATGTCTGAAGATTCACTATGTAAAACAGCCAATATACACGGTGTCCCAGAAACCTCGTACCGCCAAAAACCAGGACATTGCTTTTTAAATTTTAAGCAGAAAAGTCCTTTGCCATT
>JAAAKG020148718.1:0-10196 GCA_010014905.2 Druon quercuslanigerum | reverse complement strand
TATCGACAATTTAATAGACAGAGACCTCTGTCGTAACATCAAACACTGGTATTAGGCCTCTAAAAATATTCTATCTATAAAGTTATACAGTTTGTCATTCTAGTGGATTTCGAAGTTATTATTGTGCCAGCACTGAATCTGGAAAAATCATCATGTAAAATCATTTTTCGAGCTCAGGGGACACGAGTACCCACTTTAAGATATTTCCACAGACTCTTTTCACAATAACTCCTCTGAAAAAATCTTCTTTTGCATACTGCATAAGCCTGAAACGATACTCATTTAAACGTGTATTTGATTTTTAATTTTTAAGTACACTAAATCTACGAAACAAAAAAGTATACGAAGTGACAAGGGTGGTAAAAATGTAAGTGGCCGCATGCTCGCTTTGTGAATTTAGTTCTGCCAGGAGGCAGTCACGGCGCATCGGTCGCTCCATAAGCAGCCATATTGCCAAAATTTGTTTTCTATAGTTAAGACGTACCCTCGCCCCCGTGGTTCTTCGTATTGAGGGAAACAAGCCTGTGCTCGGGGCGCAACTTCAGACTGTACTCGTCCACTCTCGGATGTTGAGAATTTTAAATTCCAATTAAAATTAAGGAATTGCCATTCAATTACAATAGTGGGTTAGCTTTAAAATTGACTAACTATTGCAGTTGAATTTCAGTTCCCTAATTTTAATTTGAGATTAAATAAAAACAGAATTTTATAAGATGTGAAACTGGCGTATATTAATGGGTTGTAGAAAAAACGACAAAAGCTCGCGATGATTTAGCGGAAACCACACTGGAAAAAGTGATTAATTGGGACAACTATTTTAGTTAATAAATAATGGTACTGATATTTATTTAGTTGTGAGAACTATGTTATTGGTTACACGAGTAGTTCTCGTTAGGATTTATAGTAAATTAGAGGAAGGAGGTACAGATTTTTTAGATTGATCTATAATTCTCGTGTTGCCTATTTAGGTAACACGTTCGTTCCGCAACACTGCTCCGACCCAGGTTGCTGACCAATCTCTCTAGCAATTAGCGCAAGTGAAGAGCCTCATAAAGTCGCCATATGAGGTTCCCCACTCGGGTTCATTAGTCTTCAAGGTGTTTCAATTCAGGCTTCATTCACTCTGCTAACACTCTTTCAATTAACTATTTGTCGCCATACTTTTCTGTCCTGGCATACTTTTCTAGCTACCTTTACGTCCATGCATTTTTTCATGCAAGTTTTCGTGTTTCCGTGGCTTCTTATGTCTTTACTAATTAGGGCCTCATTCACACATTCTAACCATTCTTTCCGCGGTTACCTTCTGCGCACGCTGCCATATACTTTCCTTTGATACACTTGTTTCGTTAGTCGTTCATGTGGTAAGCTTTCAACATGCCCGAACCATCTTAACCGATTTCTTTCCCATGTGTCAAATAGTGTTTCTTGTGCACTAAATTCTTTGAGAATTATCTCGTTACTCACTTTGTCCATAAGAGTTTTCCCACATATTATGCGCTGGAATCTCATGTCAATCGCGTTAATTTTACTCTTATCTTGTTCTCGATAGGTCCATGTCTAGCTACTATATAGTACAGTCGATACAAAAATAAAATTACGTATTGCTTCTTTAGCTTTATTTAATATCTTTTTACTTTATGTAATGGACCCTGCTCTACCGATAACCTTCTTACCCTCCGTTATGCGCCTATCTAACTTCTCATCTATCTTTCCGCCCCTAGTGACTAAGCTAATACGATACACGCACTTATCAACTTGTTCTATTGTCTCATCGTTTAGGACAATGTTACATATTGTTTTCACACTCTTTCCGTCGAACACCATAATTTTGGTTTCATTCACGTTAATTTTAAAGCACATGGTTATTCACACTTGTACTCACAAGAAAGGTACTCTAGGTGTCCCTCGCCGATCTGATTCTCCGTTATATGTGTTGTTGTACTCGAAAAACTAAGTGACACGTATTTTTTTATATGTGGAAAAACACTTTAAACGGGTGAAACAGCCTCTCAAAGATAGGGGTCTCAAGTGTCGATTGCATAGTTTTGTGTATAAAAACCAAATTGATTTCGATCAAACCTACTGGAAAAGTTCCCTCGTGATGAAAGATGAATAATGTAATTTTCTCAAAAAATATGAAAAAATTAAGGGAGTAAACAACCCTACATATATATAAAGTTGTGCAAAAATGTTCAAATTCACAGGAAAAAATTTGAAAAAAAATATTTTGCACTTGAGACAAAATTAAAGTTGACATGTTTTACCAAAAAAATTAAAAAAAAGAGAGTGGGGCTGACCCCCCACAATTCTGCAACTTTGCTTTCATTACCACTCTTAAGTTTCTCTTCAAATATCCGCACCCTTTTCCTCTGTCTTATCGCCAATTTCGCTCTCTCTGTTTCTTTTCTCAGCATATAACCTGGGCAGTTCCAACTCACTCCATAACCCATCTCAGAAATCTCTCTTGCATATTCTCTACCTTGTTGTACTGCCTCCACCCCCAAATCTCCACTCCATAAGACGTCACTGGTCATACCAGTGCATCAAAAAGCCATACTCTCATCTTCCATTCTTCTTTAAATCTCCTTTTTCCTATTCACTACACTTGGCCTAACACCTTACTTGCACTTTCCATCCTTTTTTCACCTGTAGATCATTTCTACCTCCGCTTTGAAGGAAACGCCTAAGTAGCAAAATTCCTCTACCATTTCCACCAGTTCCCCATTTCTCTTGCATCCGTACTTTACTTCATTCTTTCTCTTCCTGAAACCCACTATCTTTGTTTTGTCCACATTAATTTTCAGGTCTTTCTCTCACACATATTCTTCAAATCTTTTCATTATCAAGTTCATTCTAGTTTCATTTTCTGCTAGAATCAACACAGCATCCGCGTACGCTATCGAGTATATTCTTTTATTCCCTTTTGTATCCTCTTTTCCTTCATTTTCCAGCAGGAAATCTTGCCTGAGATCCATTTCTGTCCAAAACTTCTCCCCTTTCTGTTCCCCCATCCTCACCCTTGTCTTCGTTTCCGCAAAGACCTCTTTTATACTTTCGATAAAATTTTCTTCCACCTTCCTTTCTTTTATTGCCCTCCACAAAAATTTCTTGTTCGCAGAGTCAAAAGCTGCCCTAAAGTCCCATGTTCCTGTTGACTAAATAATTTAAAACAAAAATATTATCCACTGTCCCCATCTCCTTCCTAAATCCTGTTTGATTGTGTGGAATAATTTCTTTATTTTCTACCTGTTCTTCTAATCTTTTCCTGAGCCCCTTCGCGTATATTTTATATGTTACTGGCATGATAGCGATTCCCCTATAACCTTCCACTTTTCTACCCCCTCCTTTCTTTACTATAGGACCTAACAAACCTGTTCTCTACTCCATCGGCCATATTTCCCCACTCTATACTATATTCTATACTTCTCAAATATCTTCTCTAACACTTCTTCTGTCAAATTTCAACGTTTGATTCTCCATCCCATCATCTCCTGTAGCTTTGTTCCTTTGTAACTTCTCAGTTGCTTGATTAACATCCTCTCCAGTCACCTCATTTTCACATTCCGTGTCTCCCTCTTTGATCTTTCTACCTACCCCTTTCACCTTGATATCCACTCATCCTAGCAATTTCTTAAAATATACCGCCCATTCATCCATACATATTTCTTCATTGATCCCTTTTAATCCACTCCTTTCTCTAATAATCACCTCCGATTATTTTCCTTCTTTTATTGCTTGCTCTACCTCCATGTATTTCGCCTTCTCCTCCTGTCGTTTTAAAGCAAGTAATTTCTTGTGCTCCCTTTTACTTTTATTATACTCCTTTTTCTCTATCTCTACTCTTATCCAATTCTTTAATGATATCTTCATACGCTCTTAACTTTATACATTCCACATCCCACCAACCTGTCTTTCCACTTCTTTCTTTCTCACTTGGCCTAATTTCTTCAAGTACCTTTTTTACCCGTCCCCTTATCTTACTCAACATCTCATCCACCCCTCCCCCATCTTCGATCCCCGTATTCTTTTCTTCCATCCTTTCCGTATACTCTCTTAATTTATCTATTCCCCATTTACCCATCTTTGACTTTTTCCCTAATTCTGCCTCCTTCTTCCTTCCCTCCCTTCTAAAATTCCCGCATATCAGCATTTGCAATGACCGAAAAGTGCTCTGGCCCTATGATTCTTTCTAACAGCCTCCTTATCCCCTCCTTTATCCCCTTCCGTGTTCCCATTACAAATGTACCATCCTGTTTTTCCCAGGATTTCCAACAGAGTCGTACCTTCCTGGTCTACCTGTTTGTCTTTCGATTTTCTCCTGAATGTCTCATTTTCTTCATTCCATAGTTCCCCCCTTCTCCTGTTCCTCCGTTGAAGCATTCAGATCACCGATCAACACCAAGTCGTCATCTTTTTTCGCTACCCATTTCCTAATCACATTCCAACCTTCCTCTTCTCCCCTTCTCCTATAAACGAAAACTATCCTCACCTTTTCCCAATACTTCATTCCTCACGCCTGACACCATTCCCCCTTTCTTTTTTCCCTTTATCTTCTCTTTTTTTGCCTTTTGCATCTGCCATATATTTCCCTCAAGTAACTTCCTCTTTAATTACATCCAATCCTTCTCATCTAACCAAGTTTCAGTCAACATCACTACATCCCATTTATTCACCTTTTCCGTGAATCCTTCATCTTCATTCATTAGGCCAGTTACGTTCCAAAGCGCGACTGTCGCTTCTCTCTTCCTTCCCTTTTCCCTTCTTTCTTCTTTGCGCCCCCTCCCTACTTATGTGGAAACCCCGTCTATCCGCCTTCTTTCCCACCTCCCTCTACTGTTTCCATTACTCCCTACCTTTTATCCCTATTCTCTGCTTCTTCTCCTCTTCGCAATGAACCTTCCCTACTTACTGCACTAAATTATTATTTCTCGTCATCCCATATCCACTAAATCCCATTTATCCACATTCGTTCTTTCCCTATCCATACCATTCTTTCGCTCCATGCTCTCTGTTTGGAAAAATTGTTCGTTAGCTTCATAAGGCTACGCGTGTTGACCCATTTAAATGCACATGCAAGTACATGCAAATATTACCAGCGGGGTCCTCTTGGAGGTTGGTGCTTCTAGTGTCTCCTCAACCATTCCGAAGGTACATTGTGCCAACAGAGCAGGCAAAAAGCCACTATGCCTTTACTTTTCAAGACGTGGTAATTACTTACTCGCTTCAAGATATCAACTTTTTTTTCCTCACTTCTCACTTCCACAATATACATACGCGATTTACCTTCATTGTTTCTTTCTACGCCATATGCATCTTCCACGTGCACTTTCGCCTCAATTTCCCCCATCAGCTTTTCCACTTGTTCTCTTCCTGCTTCACCATCCACTTTTATTCCACTAGTCAATATATTTCTTTTTCTTTTCGTCTTCTCTTCTATTTCCATTTTTCTTTCTATCTCTCTCAATCTTGATTTCATTCTCACATTTTCTAGGATAACGTTCTCGTTTACTTCTTTTACTCTCTCTTTTTGTCTTATCCCTTCTTCCCCTTTCTCTATATCCTCTGACTCACATTCTAACTTTCTCACTCTATCTTCCAACTTCTCCATATCAGATTTCCTCTCTTTTGAACTAATCTTTTGCTTTTTTTCGATGTCATCGAAGTGCTTCCAAACCTTATATTTTTTGTCGCCATACCAACTCCCATTCTTCCCACTTCCCTCCAACTTTTTTCATTTCCTCCCATATCTCATCCCCTCGCTTTTGCATGCCATTGAGACTTCTGTTTGTTTCCTCTTTTAGTAGAGAATTTTTTTTAACTTTTCCGCAACTTCACATCTCCCTGTTCATTTCCCTCTTCTTCCTGTGACCTTTCACTGTCTTCCATCTTATCCCCTCGTCTTATCCCTGTCGTAGTCAACTGAACCCCGCTATCCTCGGTACTAGCCGGGCTCCACTGGGCTGCTCATGGTCATGCTGCTCTCCCTTACCGATCTGCTGTCCCTATCTTTCCTCTCACTTTTCCTGTCTTCGTCGACTAACCTCCAAATGAGCACTTTCAACAATTTTCCTAACCCTTTCAACCACACAAAGCAGCCTCCCCACACTTCCGCACAGCCCCATCATTTCACTCACCTCCTTTTAACATTTTCCACCCCAATCCAACCTCTTCGCCCTTCGTTAAAACGAAAAACGATAGCACAGAACAAAGACGCGTCCTTTAACGTTCGGTAACGGAAATGAAAGCCCGCTCTTTTTTTCTTAAAAATATATAAATACCTTCATTCTCCTTTTTGTTTGAAACACGTATTTTCTAATTTTGAAAGACTAGGGGTGTTCTTCAATATCTATTCCGGTGGCACTTACCCTACTGAAGAAACTTTTTGTGTGATAAGGTAAATTAAACCTATTTTTAACTCGAAAAAAGTATACAAAGACGGTCATTTTGATAATTTTGCGATTTTTAAAGACTAGGGGTGGTTTTAAACGTATTTTCTGACGGCACTTAACCAACTAAAAGAACTTTTTTTATGACAAGGTATATTAAAACTAATTTCAACTCAAAATTCTTTTTATACATAATTGGGGGGTGGTTTGCCCCCACTTAATTTTCTTATTCATGTTCGATGGACTTTATTTTACTTTCTTCGTTATAAAACTATCTTCCCAGTAGTTTTTGCGCATGGAAAGTACATATTATTATAAAACCCAAATAAACAGTGTTTAGGGGTAGTTACCACCGTTAATTTAAAAAAAATTTCTTGTCGAAACACAATTTTATTTTTTTTCAAGTGAAAAATATATATTTTAAAATTTTTTTCTAAGAATTTAGCAATTTTCAGCACATGAAAAAATATGTAGAGGTGGTTTAACCCCGCATAATTTTGTTATTTATATTGGATGGACTTTATTTTACTTGCTTCGTTATAAAACTAATTTCCCAATTTTTTGTGCATGGAAAGTATATATTATCATTGAAAAAAAATAAAAAGTTTTAGGGGTAGCCACCCCCATTATTTAAAGAAAAGTTGTTTAAGAAAGACGTTAACTTTATTTTTGCCTTAAGTGCAAAATATAATTTTTTAAATGTTTTCCAGTAACTTTAAATATTTTTAGCACAACTTTAAATTTATGTAGAAGTGGACACCTGGAATACCTTCCTTATCAGTATGCTTAGAATTCCTTGCAAGTCTTTCATTGAGTCTGCCATGACGACCGTATCATCTGCGAACACTAACCCACGTATCCTTACTCTTTCGAGATCCACACCTTTTTTATCTAAAAGGACCATTCTTAGACACTTGTCCATGAATATTATAAGTAGACGTGAGGACATAAGGCAACAATGCCTTAAAACCTTGCATAATATCGAATCAGTCATTCAGCTTTCCATTTACCCTTGCACTCGCTTTGCTATATTTTAATCTACATATAAACCCAAATATCTTCTAAAATACTTTATCTACGAAGAAGTGGTTCCGACAAAGGTTGATCAGGACCGAGGGGGACATTTGACTGTACAATCAATTTTGACCTCGAGGTCAATATTTCAAGTTCAAATGGAGGTAAGGCCCTTTTCCTAAATGAGAACCCCTATTTTTAACAGCGGATTTGAAAAGATTTAGAGTAATTCAGCAAAAAAGGATTTATGTACGTTCTGGCCGATCGTAGTGTAGTGGCAAGCATTTATTTTCCGTTAGAGTGGTTGACTAAATTCACGCTCCATCGCTGTTTCCGTGATATTGATTTTTTTGTTTTTTAATTGCTTTTTTGTTTATTGAAATAATAATCTTGTTTTTGGGAAACGCTAAAAGTAAGGATAAAGTGTCTTTTTTTTGCAACTAGTCACACAGAAGTGACGTTGTCAAGATTGTGACATTTGTAACTACATAGTCACAGTCTTTACATCTTATCCGAAATGATTGTTACTGCCTAGGTGGGTTTGGGATGTGTTGTGATAACAATCCATAGCCTGAAGTCTATAAAAAAAATTCATCCGGGCACAGAGTTAAATCTAAGAAAAATCGTCTTGACCTTCAGGTAACCTTCAAAATTGACCTGAAGGTCATGATGGTTAAGGTGATGTACACTTTGACATTTTATCGACTTTTGTGAAGCATTTTAAACGTTCGTTTACCCCCGAAAACCAAGAAAATTCAGAAAAAGAGCATCTGGTCGTTCCTCAGAGATTTGATCTTAATTTTTTACCTTTCCAAGGTCACAAAAACCATTTTTCCATAGGTCATTTTTCAAGTGAAATTTTCCGCTCTTTTCAAATACGCAGTCGAAAATAGGGGTTCTCATTTCAGAAAAGGATCTTTCCTACATTTGACCTTGAAAATTGACCACAAGGTTAAAATTGATGGTACATCTAAATGTCCCCCTCTGTCCTGGTCAACCTTTGTCTGAACTATTTCCTCGTAGATAAAGTATTTTAGAAGATATGTGGGGATATAGATTAAAATGGATTACCGTGTATATCGCTTTTATTGCTTGTGGAAGTCATTCATTGACTCCGTACTCTTTCAGGGCTTCCCAGAGTTTACTTCTGTTTACCTTGACAAATGGTTTTTCAAGGTCAAAAGAGGTACAGAAAACGTTTCTTTCTACTTTCAAACTTTTTTCTGTGATCTGTCTTAAGCTAAATATTTGATCTGTACATGATCTTCCTGACATAAATCCGCTTTCAACGTTCCACATTTTTTCTTCTGTTATTTTCATCAACCTGAATATAAGTATTTTTGAGTATATTTTACTTACGGTACTTAACAAGCTGATACCTATGTCATACATATTGGTACGACAATCGCTTTTTCCACTTGTCTGGGAGTTCTATCTCGATACATAAGTTTATCAATTGGCACTGTCTATGAGGTAAGTATTTGCCACAGTATTTAAACATTTCAGCGATAATAACTATCGTTATTTTAATTATAATATAATTGGATGTTACATTTTAATTTTAATTTTTTCCCAAAACTTGGATTCGAACTTGTACACTCGCGAAGTGATATGTGTATCTGGCTTACTCGCTTACTGCAAATATTAGCCGATTTTGATAAATTCTTTTTTTCACTTTCTTCTAATTCTATGAATAAACTAATTATGCTAATTTAAATTGAATTAAACTCTGCTGTAATAATTACAGTTTTGGTAACTGGCCATATTCTCATAACAATAAAAGTGTCATTCTTTCCAGGTAATTCGACTCGTTCCGGAGTATCTGCCACCTAACGTTTTACAACATTTTTTCGAAAAACCGGCTCTTGTCATCGAAACAGAATAATATTTAGATGAAGTACGCGAAAAATTAGACAAAAATATTCAATTGTACGAAAGGAAAAGTGCATCCCGGTTTCTAACTCTGGGTGCGGCCCCCCCCCCCTCCCTGTCAATTTTCTGTAGCCAACTAATCAGTTGTAAGACTAATTCAATTCACGTTTGACTTCACCAAAAGTATGGTTGGGCGGAGATCCTCCGCCGGTTTCCCCTTCGCCAACCCTCTTGGATCATACGCTGATGGTAAATTGTTGGCTACTTTCTAATCAATCCACTTTTCACGCCATGTTATTTTTTAACCGGTCCAGTTTGTGTATATGTCGTAGGCATCGATAACACGTATCTTTCATCAGCCTGCTTTTTTGTTTAGGAAGAACTTCGGTATCAGACATATGGATTTAAGGCGCTTCAAAGGGCTGTCAAATTCGCTAGGGGCAAACTAAATCTAAACGGTTGAGTTGATGAACGCCATATTTTAAGCACATAATCTAAAGGCAATTATACCGTTAGTTTCAGCTCGCTTTTTCCGAAAATGTCCTCTTTGTTCTTGTTTTTTGTATTTGAAAATGTGTTTTTTTCTCGCTTGAAAGTCACGCGCGAGCTATACAGAAATACAGTAGTATGCACGGAAAAAGATCCGGGTGTAGGGGGGGTACAAAACACCCTGGAACTAATGTTATCCGCCTGGACTGAACATGTATCGGTTCGAAAATAGAACTACGGCAGTTCAATTTTCTTGGGACCAGCTTGATTCGGCTAGCGAACGCCCGATGTTGTTGTTGTTAAGGGCATGCGACACAGCGAAACACCTATATTACCCACTTACTTTTTCAGTTCATTTAATATTTTTTTTAACCTGAGAACTTTTTTTTAAAATAAAAGATCGAGCTGAAACTTTGGGAAATGCATTAGAGTACA
>JAAAKG020148717.1:0-10196 GCA_010014905.2 Druon quercuslanigerum | reverse complement strand
CAAAACCTTTTTTCAAACAGAAAAAATTATTTCTTGGGGCTTTTTTTTTTTTAAGGAGGAACATTCTCAAAAATTTTCAAAATGGTGGGTATACATTTCTCATTGTGTTTTCCCCCCCCCCCCCCCCCTCCCCGATCAGTGCTGCTTTTTCCGTTGTGTACTTGAAATGAAGAATGATAATTCGGACAAGCCCCTCCCCCCTTGGAGGGCGTTTACATAACTGTTTTACTATTTTTTCTACTTGAAACTTTTCCGAAATTTTCGTTATTTTTTTTAAACCATTGATTTAATTGAAATGTCTAAAAAATGACAACTAACGTGAATTTTGAAAAAGTGAAAGTAAAAGTGAAAGTTAAAAAGCTACGTAATGTCCCCCTAAACGTATTACTTATTTTTCGAATCTCTGTTTTAATCTTTTCATTTGTCAAACGATACTTAGCAATCATTATGTTGGGTTTGCATATTTCTATTGATTAATACAAATTGAAAATACGAGAATATATAGAGTATTTATGTTTGTCGTATTTTCATATACAGATTTTAAATATTTAAAACATTTGTTATCGAGTACCCGAACTATCAAGTGGTTTTTTGATTAGCACTTTTTATTGCTCTTCGGGCAACATTTTCTCAAAAACGAATTTCTGTAGTTTTCCGAACGTTAATATAAAACAAATTTTGTATGAATTCACAGGCATTATAGATGAATTTAATTCCTAAAGAATGTATTATACGCAAGCCATTCAAGATTTCCATAATTTTACGCTTAAAAAAGGTGATTCATCTTATTTTGATTACCCTTATTTTGCTATCACCCATTCGACTTTTCCATTTGAAGAGAGGACCTTGCAGTGGCTGTGAAAGATGATACGTATGACTTAGACACATACGAGAAAATGGATTCTCAAGAATTTCTATGTGTTTTCTCCACATTGAATCTCAAATTTCTTCCCGTCACGAGGAGCCCTTTATCGCCTGTCATGTGGTGCTTTAACAAAGTGCCTCATAATTTCCGGATGAAATTGGACACCAATCGAGCGGGATCTTGAAGCAATTTGAAAACAATTTTTGTAGAAATTCTTGGAGGAATACTTTTAACGATATTATGAATGTACTTTGAAATATAAAAATTCAAAAACGTGTGCTTTTTTCAAAGGAAATAATTATAAATTTGTTGATAAATTAAGATAATTTACAATGTGAACATTATGGGACTTCATTAGGGATGGTAGCTTAATGATAGCACATCGATAATATGTCTATAGTCTTTCGAGACTACTTGACAATTCACTTATGAAAGTTCACGAACCTAATATCGATTTCAAGTGTAATAACTTCATTATCCTCTTATACTATCGCACAGCCTATAACCAAGCAGGAAAATCATAAACTCGCTTTTTTAATGCTTTCACTCTTTTATAGTGTTCAGCCACTTGCCAGAGACTTTAATATAAAAAATGGAATTGCATTCTTAAAATCTAATAATGTACGAAAACTTGCATTTTCTACTATATTGTTTCATTTCAGACATTATTGTGGAATAGTTTTCTAATTAAAATATATAATACGTTTCTGATATACAATTTTAATTAAATTGACTAACTTTTAATCAAAGTAAATTCCCTGTCTATCATGGCCAGCAGTCTGTGAGCTGTTTTGAAACAATCGCCGCAGCTCACAGTATAGGAAATTATATAAGAACAAAAAGCTACCAGTAATGAATCAATTTAAATTGGTACATATAAAGGTTTAGACGCAGAATTTCATTATTAAATTTATCTAGTAGAAAATCTACTTCTTAAAGACCGCTTGGTTTCTTTACCAATCCTGATTTTAAAAATACGAAAATAGAAACTTGACTCACAGAAAATGTAAATTAAAGTTTTCCAGTTTAAAAACTTGAAAAAACAGTTATCATATAAATTGTATTTTCCATTGAAATTGTATTTCATTATGCAGTTAGTGAAATGTAAATAAAGTTAGCTTACTGAATAAATTCAATTATGTGTGATGTAGACATTTAACGTACGATATAGTAAAAGAAGCAGACCGCAATCTATGGCAGATCTCTCGATTAAACTCTAGATTCAATTTAGTGCAATCAGTATTCCAACTAGTCTTATGCATTTGATCGTCAATTGTCATAGTTGCTGATTCGATTAATTCATCACAGGGATAATCAATCAAGTGTCCAGGAGATTCAGTGTGCCCTTTTATAGAAATCATCGGAATTAACATGAACGACAAATGAGAGATGCAAATCAATCATTACTACTGAACACAATCAAGGCATTATATTTCAAGTATTTTTAATTTTAAGTTATATTTATCATAATTTTAATTTTCATTAATTATTATTAATTTTTATTTAAACATTTTAACTATCCAAAATCTGATTTCAATCATATAGATGTATAAGTAATCAATTATGATTTTCACCTTCCATTAATTTCACTCGGATTTTACTCTTCATGTCTCCAGCGCTTTTAAACAATAATGTTTTATATCACTCAAATGATTCTATATTTTGCAGTATCCAATTTCTAAAGCTTTAAAATTTTTAGTAGTAATTTTGAAAACATCTATCAATAAAAAGGTTTTAAAAATCAACAACCTCTGAGTAAGTTAAAGAGATAAAATTCACACCGATAAAAATACATATTAATACTTAATATCTGGATTTTTAACTATAAGACCATAATCTAGAAACTTAGGTAGGATATATTGATGTAAAAATTTAATATATTTGTCGAAAATTATAATATCTCAATATTTTTATATTTAGAGTTCTTAATACCTGTATATATTGAATTTTAATATAAAATTGTCCAGCTTAATATCTTGATCGTTGTCATAAGCATAAAAATCCAGATTTCGAACCTTATCATCCATTTTTTTTACTAATTTTATTATTCAATGTTATTAAATTTTTATTTAAATATAAACTTTCACTTACATAAATAACATAATAATGAATTTATAATGGATGTTTGGATGAATTTCAAAATATATTTTCCTTGCAATGGATAACAAAAATACTATAATATCTATAAGTAGAAGTAGACTATCACGGTGAGCCGTTTTAGTAAAACTCCGTGGAAAAGAATTGTTATACTCAGACACTTAATTATGAGATGATCAAGCCTGCATAAAATGACTGCACTTTAAAATTAAAAAAGATGAACAACAATCTTTTATTTTAGTTCTACATTCTGTCAAATAAATAGGGGTTGATAAGTAAAACACAATTTTTTTTGTCAGGCATCAAGATAAATATTAGTAGGAAATTCAATTTTTATGAAGCACTTTATTTCATTTTTATACTAAGTTCAAGCGAATGAAAATAATTATAGTAAACGTTCAACAACAAACTGCAGGTTTAAATTAACCGAAAATAAATGCTAATCACTAAACACAAGTAATGATCAGATCAAGGAAAACCATCAGAGCAATGGTATAACTACATCAACTAGTTTTCACGTGGGAAACCAAATGAGTCCCAATATTTAACGTACGTAATTAATGGATAGAATATCCAATATTTAGAGTAGCATCTCCTTCCCAGTTTTTGCCACAACTCGTCAATCCAACTCGTTTCGTTTTAGCTACGTCTGTGATAAGTCTAGCACGCAAATTAAAACCGCCACTTTATTTGCAAACGCGTCATTATTATTCTATAAATTTGTCTTCTTTAAGGCGGATAAAATTTCTATCGCCCCAAGGTGATAAAAGCCATCCTCTCGTTCAATCCTCGAGTACGTATAACTCTATATATCGATACAATAAAAAAAAGAAACGAACGCAGAGCTTTAATGGAGATGGGACTAGACTTAGTTATCTCAATATCCGTTCAAGGATAATCACCAAATAAGTACTGTTCTTTTATACCGGAGGATCACATAAAATTAACATTTCAATGACTTGATTAAGTACAATAGTAATTCTATATCGTCGAACTCTACTTTTACCATTAAATGTATGATCTGAACAAAAAAATTTAGTTTACAAAATTGCAATACTTTTAAATCAATTATTCTTTTATTTTGAATTAATAAAATTTATGAGAAAAAATGTTTTATAATTTAAATCTACATTTTTTTCCATTTTTTTTTGTATAATTAAAGCGAAATTATCATCTAGATTTCTGAGCAAATATTGCAATTTTATATTTCATTCTCAACTTGACGGAGCTCGCAAATATCCGTTTTTTTTATGAAAAAACATTATATGCGAGTTCTTATGATCTCGGCATTTGAAAACTGTAAGTTTTAAAGATGAAACTTTTCCTGTTTGACGAACACAAAACTTTCTTCTTGATCAAATCTTTTCAAACAAGATCAAATCGAAGTTGGCATTTCCATTCTATATACTCTTCTTCGAGAAAGGACCCCGCACCAAATACAAATACCAAATACAGTAAATAGCTTTTTCTGAAAAATTGGAAATTTTTTTTTTTAATTTTCAAACATGCAGTGAAAAAATTTGAGAGAAAAAAAAAGAAAAATGGACAGTTTTTCGACAAACAATTTTTAAAGTTTTTAATTTTTACATGCATTTTAATAGAAAAATGCTTATTGTATTGCTTTTTTTTTCAAGAATTCTTTGATAGATTTGTCTAAGAGTTTCACATATTGTTAATCAGACTTCCTGATACAAAAGATTTATATCCACGAACTAGAAAGATTAATGATTTTTTGTGTATACAGCATGCTTACTTTCTCTACTTATTTGAAAGTGATTTTAAATCGTAGGATTTGGATAAAAATCTCTAGTGATTTTTGTTACTAAAAAATGACGGTTTCAATACTTGGATGCTTAAGGTATGAAAATACCCCCAAAACATGATGTGTACACTAAAAATTATTAATATTTATAGTTTGTTGGTATGAACGTTTTCTTTCCGCAAGTCCGACCGACAAAATTGTGAAATTTTTAGGCAAATCTATCAAAGTTTTTGAGATAAAAAATCATTTAATTAAAATAAGCATTTTTCTATTAAAATGCATGTAAAAATTGACACTATGCTAGTGCACTAATATAAGATCTTTCATATAAATTTAACGTATAGGGGCATTCAGGAACAAGAAGTTCCCATGAATTCTCACAGGAAGTTTTAATCTCTTTCTAAAATTATTGACACTCAAGTTCTGGAATTCGTGTTTGCGCACCAAGTGCAATCATGGAAATAACATAATTCTGTTTGCCTCTCTGACGTTCATTTTCTGAATTGCGACAAGCGTCATAGTTACTTCTGATTTAGTAGATAAGATATTAGGACCTTAGAACTAAATGGAATCATCTGCTTAATTTTCAAACTTTATAATCCAATAAGAAGCGAGGAATGTCCAATCGATCAAGAAATGTCTTAAAAGTTCCCTTTGAAATTATTCCAGGAGATACTATTACTTTTCAATGAATTTGCAAACAAGTCGAATAATTTTAGAACATTTTGTAAAATTTCATAATATGTCAATGTATTTGAAAATATTAAAATAAATAAAGCATAAATTAAACAATTTTTTGAATATCATGAAAAAAGTTTCGTACCCTTTTTTAAATACTTATTCATGGTAGAATCTCTCGGAGACGAAACTTCTTGTTCTACAGAAAATGATGCGACACATATTTTTCCGATTAATGAAAAAATTTTTCTATGAATTTAGGCAGATTTTAAATTGTGCTATGTTAAAAAAAATAGTTCAACTTCGTATTTACTTCCCAACGCTCTCCCTTCTTCTCCAACCTCTAATTCCTTTTTTTTCTATCCCTACTTCCCTTACGGGGAAAAGGAATAATGAACGGACGTCCAACTGAAATTCTAAGGGTTTCTGCCTAGCGCCAGAAAACTCTGCAAACATTTTCTTAAGCCTCTATAACTTTTGACCTATTTGAACTGTCTGCGATTGCTTTCCTAGTTCTGATACCGTATATCGTCTTCTTTCGGAATATGCTAGAAATTTGAAAAAATTACACAACTTTGATTGTAGCAGGTGTTTTCTAGAAATATTTGAAGTAGATTTTCTGAGCAACAAAAAAACACACATATATTTTTGCCAATTTTTACCCTTCTATGCGGATCGAAGAATTTTTCTCCGTCAAATCGTATTTTCTCACAATCAAAGTGAAATAAAAAGAACTCTTAGCAAAAAAGTTCGCACACCTAAAAAAGTTCTTCTAAGAATACCTCTTTGGCTCTTTTGTGATATTTTGCATGTTCGTTAACGAGAAAAATTCGAAAGTCATATTTTTAGGAAGAAAAACTTCCCCGGCATAAAGTATAGTTTATGCGATATAAAGCTGCTAAGATGCCTTCCTTCAGCTGTACATGTTTTTAAAAAACAGCATGTTTCATTCCCGATAGATTCTGCGATTGCAAGTGTGGAAATTGTCGGATTTGAAATCGATTCGGTGAATAATTACCATATTAGAAATTCAACTTTACTGAAACTTTACTTACCAATTCTCATAATTTTATAATGTTAAAAATGGCATGAAAATAGTAAGAAATTTGGAAAAATATAAATATATATCGCTCCATTCCTTGAAAATGTCTACCAGTAACGAAGAGTATTTCATCAAAAAAGCAATATAGTGCAAACTTTATCCACTCACCAGCAGATTATTAGTTATGAGTCCCAGATACTTCTTACTCAAGCCTTTTTCGCGGGCGAAATTACAGTTTAAAGTAGTGAAATAGAACTTCGTCATAAAAGTAAAACACGCAAGAACGCTTTCGTAAGGACGATGGATTATCCAAAGTAATTCAATCAGAACGCAAGCGTAGTAATGCGTTTCTTGCGCGCAACTACAGTATTACGTATAAGCACAAGTAGGTAAATTTCAAAGTCTCTAAAATTGGCCCCATGCCAATTTCATCGGCACTATCTAGGCTATGGAAATTTAAGATGGGTACCGAGAGGGAAGAAAGAACCGATCGACGCAGATGCATTGAGATGACAAACATTGATCCAAATTCTTTATAGGTCTTCAACGTACGCCTTTTCAAACCATTTCCCGTTGAACATAAAAAGTACCCACATCATGGAGTGAAACTGCAAAAGCAGAATTTCGAGATAGCAGATGTTTTCTTGTATGCAGATATTTTTGACAAGCTCGCTTTGTTTTTTTACCTATATTATTTGGTTCGATTTCAAGAATTTTATGAGTTCTTAAAACTTGTATGCTCCATTTCATTTAAGAGTTGTGAGGAGAAGAAGAAATATTTTTTCATGTTCTATCTTTTTTCTTTCATAAACTAATTATGGCTAATAATCAAAATAAATCGCAAACTGATAACAAGCTTTAACAGATAAATCGTTTTATATTAAAATATTCTTTTTCAAATAATCTCAAAATTAAATGGCCAAAACTACCATGCATCAATTCGAAATTAAACAATTTTATCTTTAGAGAATTCAAAATTTGAATCACGAAATAATTTAATCTAAATAAGGTTCAAATAGGAGTCTTGAAAATGTTAAAGAATGAACCGTTAAAATTTTATTTTATTTTACATTATATATTATGCATAGATAAAATCCAAATCTTAAAAGCTTTAACATTTAAATATACGTAATTGTTAATATTTTAAATTCAAGCTCGTCAAACGTCTCAATTCCAGGGCGTTAAATGGCAGAAATTATTAAATTTTTTAATGGAAGCAATATATATGGAAGGAATTGCAATAACTCAATTGAGTAATCTGACTTAAGCATTTTAAACTGTGCAAACGTCAATACATGACCGCATTTGAAATTTTTCTATGCAACAAACTTTAAAACAAAATTTTTTAAATTAATTTTGTTTTGGCCGGATCTAGTTTTACCGAAAGTGACTAGGTTCACTGAAATTCGGTATTTAAATGTACTTCCATTCTTATTAGGTGCAAAAAAATGACTTTTCAATCCCACAGAACTAGATTTAGTTTTAAAAAATAATTTTAGATCATTAAGTATAATATATGCAATAATTTCATTCGGCATATTAGGATTGATTGTATTGCATTGTTGTTATTATATTGTTATTGTTATATTATTATTATTTATGTATATTTGTTCCTATTATATTGTTGTTCTTGTATTGTAATACTGCTTCTTAATACAAACTATTTTAAACTTACATTTTATTTACTGGAAAATTTCACAATTGAACAATTTGAGTTTTTGAAAAGTAAAAATAAATTTCACTAAATTTGAACAATTTTTAATTGAGCAGTTTAAAAACTTTTAAATTTAAATTATGTGCCACCAGTTGATTTACATTATAGTAACTAAAAATTTTGAAAGTAAATATTGAAAACTTCAAAATTGGGCAATTTGAAATTGTTGTTGTCGCTATAAATTCTATAATAAGTATAATGTTATACATTTAAATCAATAACCAATAGGCTTTTGAACGAAAGCTCTTACTTTAATAGCACTTTTTATTGATTGAATAATATTTTTTCTCAGTTTGCCCACTTCTCGTTTTCATTTTCGTATTTTTATTTTTTTCATCTAGAGCGCATACCACATTCTTTATCCCTTGAGAACTTAGTGAAATAATTCAGCAAATATCTAGATCATTTTTAATGAAGTTGGAGAAGATACTTGTGAAAAAATTTTTAAATCCTTCGCGTAAATTATTAACATTTAAATTTAAATTTTCCCTTATAATATGATGAGAGAAGTTTCTATGAGCACATATTATATTTAACAATTTATTATTTTTTATTTATTTTTTTATTTTCAATTAGAAGTTAGCGATAGATAAATAAATGTTTAATTAATTTTTTAAATAAAACAATTCTGATTTTTTTTGTTATCCGATATACGCAAACATTAATTTTAATAATTCAAAAAAACCCAATTTTCTGAATCCCTAATGAAACTTTTTATAAGTAATTCTAAAAAAGTTGAAATATTCTGACAGGCAATTACAAATAAATGCAATTAATCACAAAAACAAATACAGGAAGTTTGAAATTTTGTCTATTATTTGGGTAATTGTTGAGCTTTTTTGTATTTTTGTGCATATTGATGATGACATATTTAACATACTCTGAGGAGCTAACTTTATGTTCAATTGTGGAAGTTATTGCCATTAAAATAAATCTTTTACGTTTAACCCACAGAATATTAAATTAAAATAATCTCTTTAAAAAATAGGATTCGTTTTTAGGTCTTTATGTTAGAATTAACTTTTTTCGTAATTTTTATGCACTTTATTCTGAAGTATCACAGTTAAAATAAAATACAACAATGTGCAACGGTATACGGCAAATACAAAAAAGTACAAAATTGATTCATTTAAGAGGCAACAGTTATAATTCTAATATTTTTAAATTAATATTAGTAAGAATTTGGCTAGCAAACAGACAATTTCCAATTCCTTTTTTAAAAGGCCCAAAATGAAAATTTGTGTTTTTCATGGATTTGTTTGAATCTCTTTTTGAAAAAAAATTAATACGCGCATAGACTTTTCATATTAATATTTTTTTATCGCATATTTGTAATTCAAATGCAATGTACGAATTTATGGATAAGCAAGGTCTACAAATTTGCTTCTTAAAGTCATAAAAGTGAAGGTTAAATTTCTTCAATGTTCATCTCTTCGGAAAAAGTGGTTTTTAGGGGTGAAAAAGGTTGAATATTTTTGTGGATAAAAAATGAAATGCTCTAAAGGGGTAGTTTTTACGGGGATGAATAACGTCGTATTTTTGTTGTAGGGATTGATATAATTCTGAATACCTTAAATTCAGCAAATTTGAGCTCTTGTTTTAAGGTAAGAAAAACATGCTGACCTGATGAAGCAATTCTGAAGTCATATTCGATTTCAGCGACCCCGAAAACATAATGGTACATTAATCTCGCTTTTGGAACAGACCAATTTTTTTGTGGTGCTGTGTTATAATTAGGAAAACTATACAAAATACGTGATAAAATTGTTAATTTTATGCTGACTAGGCTCAATAGGCCTAGGATATAAGTGTCTTCTATAAAAAATTAAGCATTGAGCCAATAAGAAAACCTGTAACAATAATAATAATAATAATAATAATAATGTTCGCCGATTATGTGACTCTCAAGTTACGCAATTGCGCGAATATTTCCAAAACAGGACCAACATCTCACTCTACGGCTACATCTGTAGAGTTGACCTGTATACCCCCTTAAAGCTTGCAGCTGTTAATTTCCAGAACATCGGACATCTCAACA
>JAAAKG020148716.1:0-10196 GCA_010014905.2 Druon quercuslanigerum | reverse complement strand
AATGTAAAACAATGATTCCAATCTTTCTAATATTCGACATTTATTGTCCAGCTTGAATTTAATATCGTGAATTATAAGTATCACAAATTTTTTTCCAATTTTTGTAGAATTTATATTAATTTTCCAGACCAAATTTTTCAAAGATCATTAATACACACTATATTACTTTTTAATATAAATACCCTATTTCCCTAAATCGTAAAAGATTATACTAAATTTTAATATCGATTTTAACGAATTGTGTTACAAAATTTCTGTGCGTGTAGGACATTTTTTGGATGTTCTGACAAAGGTTTTAGGACGTTCTAAAAACCACCCATACATTGTGAGTACCCAATGGGGATTAATTGGTTTGGAAATGAAATTCGTTTTAAATTATAGGTATTGAAAGACTGTACAATTTTAAACTTACAATTTTGATAAGCGTATTCCATAAGCTTCACTGCAATTTTCAGAGAGCATTTCTTAATATCGTTGAGTGGTGGATAAAGATTTCCACTGTCCAAATCTTCGTCAGTTACCATATCTGCTAGGCCAGTGGCTGCATTTAAGAAAGCCTCTTCTGGGATGACTCGCATTCCCGCACAAATTGCACCCAGTGCAACACCCGGGAAAATGTAACTGTTGTTACCCTGTCCTGGGTGGAATGTTTTTCCAGCATACGTTACTGGTGGGAAGGGTGAACCGCTAGCGAAGATGCATCTTCCCTATTATTCAAAATTAAATTATATAATAAGCCTTTAATTTTTTATTTCAATTTATTTTTTATTATTTTCAAATACCTGAGTCGCATTGTAAGCTTCTTCAGCAGTGCATTCTGCCTTACTTGTGGGGTTGCTCAAAGCAAAGATGACTGGTCTCTTGTTATACTTTCCCATAGATTCTAATATTTCTAGAGTGAATGCTCCTCCAATAGCCGCAGCTCCGATTAAAACAGTAGGTTTGGCAATTTTCACAACTTCTGTTAAAGTATCAACGGGTTCATGATCCCGAGCAAATTGAATTTTATGTTCCGAAATACCTCCACTTGGACGGTTTTTTACGATAAGGCCCCTTGAATCTACCATCCAAATTTTGCTCTTTGCTTCACACTCACTCACACCTTCCTTCTTCATAGCCATCACGCACAGCCAGGCAATTCCCAAAGCAGCCTTGAATTTTTCAACGATTTTTTTAAAACACGGTTTATCTTATTTATAGAAATAAATTATTTAATAAAGAATATTTAGTACATTTTTTTTAATACAAATGTCTTAAGGGTGTTGGTTAAATCCGACTTTGAATTTTTTTGTAGGTACGGCACTGACTCAATATATATTTTTTCCAAAGTAGTTGTGAACGAAAGAAAGAAAACTTGTCGAATATCCGGGGTTATGCGAGATCCTCGGATCAGTAAAATGTTGAAAAATCAAACTTGTTGAGGAAATCATTATTTTCACTACAAATATGATTTTTGCGAAAGATATAAATCAGCGGGTAGCAAACGACAGCATTTGAACGGGCAGAATCGTTTGCAAATTTATTTGTTTTGCTCGCCATTCTGACATAATAGAAGAATTCTCGAGAAATATCAGGTCTTCAAAGGGCTACGAGTTGATGACGGTGACTCTAAATTTTGCGAAATAAGTTCCGAAATGGAGAAAAATGGGTACAAAATTGACATGCTGATCAGCCACCAGGCTAGCCTGGTGGATGATCACAAACTCAGGTACAACACATACATATGCAAACAGGGCATGATATATGTATATCAATAAAATCAATAAAATGTTGAAAAATCAAACCTTTTATAATATATATTGAGTAAGTACCTATAAAAAAAGTTCAAAGTCGCATTTAACCAACGCCCTTAACCTACCTCTCCAGCACCTTGGAAGACAATTGTGTTTTCGGACAATTTGGTCCCTGTAACACGTAGAGATGCGACTAGTCCAGCAACAGCAACAGAAGCAGTTCCTTGGATATCATCATTGAAGGTGCAATAGTGGTCCCGATATTTATTCAATAACCTAAAGGCATTCGAATTTCCGAAGTCTTCAAACTGGATCAAGGTATTTTGTCCATAACGTTTAACAACTGCTTTCATAAATTCTTCTATGAACTCGTCGTATTCTGTTCCAGTAACACGTCTGTGTCTATGACCAATGTAAAGAGGATCGTTGAGTAAAGACTGAAATAAGAAAACACCGAATTTAATATTATAAATAATTCAATCATTTTATCAATAACAATTAACTTCTTTTAAAATTTAAATATTTGTTAAATTGGAAAGGTTCCCAACTGATACATATCTCTAAAAATTAAAAGACCTCAACATTTAAGATGGTTTCCATGTTTAGGCTGGACGAAATTCTTCTTCGAATTGAAAAATTATCAATGTTAACATTGGCAGTTGAAAATATTTTTAACTATAGGATCACAACTTTTGGATGGTTTCAAAGATAGCAGTTTTAAAAATGTTTTTAAATCTTTATGGTGTAGAGTTTTTCGGGGTCACATGCTTCTATCATAGAAAACTTTTCTGATCATCCTGTAAATTTGCGCTTTTTTGGTCTTATCTCGTTGAATTTTTTATTTCATAAATTATATATATTTTTTAAACTTCATTCTATCTAGAATAAATTTATTTTTAGAGGTTCAAAATCTCACATATTCGGATGGCTTTCATCCTGGCAAAATTTGAAGCAGAAGTTTTATCTATTTGATACTTTTTTAAAATAAAAATGGTATATCTAAATGAATATTATCTCATATTACCCTCTTTAATGTCACACACCTGTGTATTTGTGCCCACGTCCAGCGTAACGGGTAAGCACTGATGAGGCTTAATTCCAGCTAAGGCAGTATACAAGGACAATTTTCCAATTGGGATTCCCATTCCATGTGCACCTAAGTCTCCAAGTCCAAGAATTCGCTCACCATCTGTGACCACGACTGCACGAATGTCGTGTTCTGGCCAATTCTTTAGAACATCATAAACGTGACCTTTATCGTGGATACTGATAAAAAGTCCTCTGGGTCTGCGATAGATGAGACCAAACTTCTGACAAGCAAGTCCCACAGTTGGTGTGTAAACTAGAGGCATCATCTTTTCTACATCTTTTCCCAAAAAGCGGTAGAATAACTTCTCGTTACGATCCTGAAAAAATTTAATAGAAATATTTTATACAAAGCATTTCTGATCGCGCAATCAATTACACAATTTAACATTTTGTTCCTATTATTACTTATTTCATATAGGAAAACTGGAATAGTAATTGTTCGTAAGTGCGAGCGCGCCTAGGGCGCGCGAATATTTGTTCTCGCGCTTCGCGGTCAATACTGTATTTGCCTTGCGCTACGCGCTCGGTCTTTGTGCACATCGTGCTCTACATCGCAGTTGTGGTGCCCTATTGCTTCATATTCTGCTAATAGACTAGAACAGTCTCTCACAGCGTCTAGGGTGGAGAGTATTTTTCATTTCTTGCATAGTTTGACCGCAAAATGCAATTTTTGATTATTTTTTGTGCGGTTAACATTTGAATTTCGAATTTCCGAAAAAATTCAAAAAGTTATTACGATAACCTCATGAAAAAATATGGTCTCAAAAATTTTCAAAATTCGCTCACTTTTAGAATTTTTATCCAAAATATCTGACTGACGAACTTGGCATTTAGCTTATGGCACTAAAAGAGTGTACCAAAGGCCAATCTAATAGATTATTTTTTTCAAAAGTGATCGTGCTCACAGACAGATAAGACATACAGACATACACATTCGTAAAAGCCTGTTTTTTGGATTCAGGGGGTCACTTTGTCGGTTCTCATCAAATCTCCACGTTTTGAGACCCCCTGAGTCAGAAAAAACGGTTTTTAAGAAGGTGTCTGTAAGTCTGCATGTCTGTCAGTCTGTCTGTAGCCTGTAGTCTGTAGGCACGAGTAGTTTCAAAAGATTTATCAGATTGGGTTCTGTTTTAGCACACTTTTTTAGGTCCTAAAAAGAAAGAACGAGTTCGTAAACCAGCTATTTTAGATGAAAATTCAAAAAGTAAGCGCATTTTAAAAATATTGGAGGCTTTTTTTCAAAATTAAAAAAGTCTATGTACGGCTACATATAGTACTCGGAAGCTCGAACAATTTATCCTCATGACTTCTTTCGATCAAATGAAAATTATCAGAGTTATAGCATTTTCAAAATCCAAAAAAAAAACCAAAATGAACATTTTAAGCCAAGCAACACATAATATGAAAAAAAGTGAAGAGAAGAAAAACGCTGATTTTTGAAAACCCGACGAGATTATCATGATAATTTTTCAAATAATGAAAAATCAAAAATTCCATTTTGCGGTCAAACTATGCAAGATGCGAAAAAAATGAATCAACTAAAATTGCGCGCTCTGAAAAGATCTACAAATTTGTCATTAATCACATTTCGATTGGACGAATAGTTTTTGCTTTTAGTCGTGAAAACAACATTAAAAATAAAAAAATTAAAGTTTTGGACAAACGACACAAGCTATGAATAAATAGACAAAAGTTGCTCTTGCAAAAAATGGCGAAAACTCATTCAAATTTGGCATACATAATTTTTGAAAGAACATGTAGTTTTCTTTTAAATCGTAAACAATAACATTCAAAATTAAAAAATAAAATTTTTTTCAAAAACGACACAAGGTTCGAACTAAAATTAACAGAGTAAAGTTGTTCGCCCTAAAGAGATATATCAATTTTGGTATTAATCATTTGTAGATAGGACTATTAGATTTTCATTCAATCGTAAAAAATAAGATTAAAGTTTTTAAAAATTTTTGTTTGAAAAATGACACAAGAGACGAAAAAAATTAAAAGACAAAAACTGTTCAACCAAAAAATATCTACAAGTTTGTTATAAACTCTGATTATAAATATATTTTAAAAGTAAAAAAATGACGTTTTTGAAAAAGGGCACTAGATACAATAACATTTTATTTACCAAATTTTTTCGCCTAAATTACATCTACATTGAATATAAATAATTTAAATTTGTGGAAAACGACACAAGTTGCAATAAAATGTTTAACAATAATTTTTATTTAACTAGAATGAGCAGTTTTTTAATGATAAAAATACTACAGTAAAAATACTTTTGTTACAGAATAATAAAAAAAGAATTAAAATGGAGATTTGTACATTAATTTTCAATATGTGAATAAGTACTGCTAGCCCGAGGTATATAAATAAATATAATATACATTTTATATAATAGTGTTGAACATAATGTTGAAAAGATCGCATTTTCGACGAAATCAAGTGTGAAGAATGTGATACGTGATGAGAATGTGTTCGTTAAAGCCGAAGGAGCTTTAGTATAAGAGAATTTACGATCTCCAAGTGACAGTTGTCGATGCTTTGACCTTTAATTTTAGAAGGCTTATGCACAAATATGCGGTAAATGGAGAGACCGAGCGCGAAGCGCGAGATAAATGCATTATCTAGCGCTAAGCGTGAGACAAATATATTATCGAGGGCGCAACACAAGAACCAACAGTCGCATGTCTTAGGCGCGCTCAAGTTTGCGAGCGAAGCGAGCCGCGTGTAGGACGCTAAGAAAATGTGCCAAGTGTCCAAGTAGTTGTACTAAACACCTATTTTCTTAAGAGTAATTATCATTGTTTGAATTAGAAATTATTGGATTTGCAAGTTGCAACTTATCTCGTTCATTATTTTTCAATTTTAAATGTTTACAAAATGATCGCTTAAATAACAATGCTGCAACTCTTAATTTAAAGAGAACGTTTCAAAATTAAAATTCCTCAATTTTTCAACTTTTAATGTGAAATTCTACAATTTGGCATTTTTAAATTGAAAACGGTGTTGGGACCATTCATAAATTAAAAAAGAATTTTCGTTGGATCGGTGAGAAGTCAAACATTTGTAAAATTAAACTTGGTACGTAATTTATTAACTACATCTTAGCATGAAAGATTAAATTTGCTTAATATTAATTACCACAATTGGGACTATTTCGAATTGTAATGGTTCAATTTGAAAAAGTTTAAACTTTAACACCCGAATTTAAAAAATGTTAATTTCAAAATTACTTCAATTTTGAGGCTAAAATTACTACTTTGCAGAAGAATTCAGTTTAAATGTGTTCGTTTTTTAAATCTACAATTAGAACATTTTTCACTTGGAACAGTTCAGTTCCCAATTAATCAAATTTTAGCGTTAAATTTGCTAATTATGTAAGCTTCTGAATTGAAATTGAATGCTTCCAACTAAAAATTTTCCCATCTTTAGTCCTGATTCAATCTGAATTAGAAAATATATTCCTAATAATAATAATCTTTTTGAAGCGGGGAATGCTAGACGGTGCTAAGTCCGGTCAGCCTAATTTTATACATTTGTGTGTTTAGTTAGATGGATTAGGTTAATAACGAGTGTGTGAAAAAATTAGATGGCGCTACATTTGCAATGTAATAATCTAATGAAAATGAGGGTGAACTTAGAATCGTTTACCTTTCCATAGCATTGCAAATAAAAATAATTTATGAATCATTAAGAAATACATATGAAATGTATATTTTCATTTATTCTAGAAATAAATAACTCTATTTAACAAAAAAAGAACATCTGTAGTATTAGTACATTTTTTTAATTGATAATGATATCCCTACTGTCGAATTGTTAAAAAAATTGAGTATTTTAGTATAATTCATTTACTTATTTTAATTTCGTTGGAATTTAAAAATAAATCAATACATTTAAATACTAAATTTGAAGGTAAAACATTTCAAAATCTTATTTTTTCACTGAAGTAGCTGTAAAAGAGCAAAAAAGTATGATTTCTGAAGAAAACTCAATTTTGTCAAAAAGTGGACTAACCTAAGTTTCAATTGAAAGGTGTGACATTATTTCCACTTAAAACCCATATGCAAATACATAGTAAGAAGAGAGGGAACAAATCCAAAAAAAGTAACTAAAAGTGATTAAGTCACTTTTAGTTACATTTTACTTTCAAATTTAATTCCATAATTTCCGGAGTCCAATTTTAATTGCTTTCAAATTTAAATGCTTTTTAATTTCAGGATTTTTAAATTGAATCAATTGAATTTCACTACTGTGAAAATAAGAATGGGATTTACAAACCAGAAAAAAGTAAATTATCAAAAACGAACTCAATAATAATTTGTTATTCGTTCTGAAATGAACAAGCACTTTATTCTCGATTTATTCTTATGAGCCAACTTCTAGCTTCCATGACAAGCAAATTTTGCAGATATTAAAAAAGAAATGAAAAAAATCGACTAAGATCATAATGTGGAGTCCTTGTACATAGAGAACAATGACAGTAAAGAAATTCTTGCCATCACGTTCTACTTTGAGACAAAGTAATAGCCAATACTTTACGCAACTGAATATATGTAGGGCAAAATACTCCTTTCACGAAGCAAATAAAAATTTCATCAATTTCCAATACAGTAATTAAACCGAGTATGAGAAAATTATTGGCATTCTATGTCACAATTTTATATTAAAAAACATGTAGCAATTTCTACAGATCTGAATAAAAAATTTACAATACCTGATAAATCACTACGTGCAATATTCTTTTTATAACGCAAAATAAATAAGCTGTCAAATAAAAAAAAAACATTCCGTATAGTTTAAATTGTAGAAATGTATAAAAATTAATAAACAAAACAAAAGTTTCGTTTGCAACCCTCTACAACGTAAATTTGAATTTTTTCATTCTCATCATTTATGATTGAGACAGTATTAGAATTGTCCGAAATTTGAGTTTTTCAACGGATCTTAACGTTTGGTGACCCCCTGAATCCGAAAATCAAGTTTTTACGATGGCGTCTGTCTGTCTGGTCGTCCGGCCGCCCGTCAGTAAACACGATAACTCTCGAAAAAAGGAACGGATCAGATCGATCTTTGAGTTCCTTAAAGAAATGAAGAGTTTGTTAACCAACCATTTTGGATCAAAAGTATAAAAGTTAGAGAATTTTCAAAATGATCGAGAAAATTTTTTTTTATTTAAAAATTTTATCTACGGCTATTCATAACGCTCAGAAAGCCAAACAATTTATCCTCATACCTTTTTTCGATAAAAAGAAAATTCTCAGAGTTACAGCTTTTTGAAAGCCCTTCAAGATCATCATAACAACTTTTTAGATTTTCTTGAAACATCAATTTTTTGGCCAAACTCTTAGGGATACGAAAAAAGACGAATTAAAAAAGTTTGTGATCCCTAAAAAGATATACAAATTCGTTAAAAATCACTTTTTCATAGGACGCGTACTTTTTGTTTGATTCGCAAAAAAAAGTTTAAAAATAAATTTTTTTTTTCGGAAAAACGACAGAAGTTACGAAAAAAATGATTAAAAAATGGCTTACCCTGAAAAGATCTACAAATTTGTTATGAATAACTTTTTGTTAGGACACGTAGTTTTGCTTTTAATCATAAAAATGGCGTTAAAAATAAAACTGAAAAATTCGTGAAAAAATGACAAAAGGTACGAAAACCAATTGATAGAAAAAAGTTATTCACCCAAAAAAGAGATAAAATTTTTTAAATTAATTATTACATTCTCAACATTTATGTTTGAGGAAGCATGAGAGTGGCCAAAAGACGCAAAATACGAAAAAAAAGTCTCAAAGAGACATTATAGCTTTTGAAAAATCCTACAAGATGTCTTTCAACCATTTTTCAATAGGACTTGTAATTTTGTTTTTATTTGTCTTAAGTAATATGCAGTAAATCGAAAATTCCAATATTAATCCCAAAAGACAAGAGATAGGTAGAAAATTGAAAAGAAGACATGTAGGATATTTTGCTTAATCCATACAAAATAATATTGAAGGTGGTTCAGAAAAAACACATTTACAAATGTCTGTCGAAAGTCGAGCGAGTTCAGCAACTATACTTAATGAAGTAGAAAAAAGCGCGCCGTAGGGGCGCTCAAACTTATCAACGGAGCGAGCCGCGCTATTTTCAAAAGATTTTTAAGTTTTTCAAAGAAAAATGACGTGAAACTTTTTGCATAACCTAGGATTTATGTATGGATACTAACCAGTAAACTTATAAGATAAATATATTTTGAGAGATCATCTGTATAGCGATCGAGATTCAGTCGACAAAGTTCCAGTTGTTCATCTTGAGTTTTCACAGCCGCTGGAAGAAGACCATGGATCCCAAGAGTTTGCCTCTCTTCGATTGAAAAAGCCATCCCCTAAAGGAGACAAAAATAAGTCAAATTAACTTCAATTGTAAGATTGCAATTGCACTTGTGCATTTTTTACATAAATGTGTTAATTTCGCTATCTTTTTAAAAATTTGATATCAAGCAACAAATGTGGATCAAATTAGATTATTGAGTAAATTAAAATTTAAAAAAATATTTGCTGAAAGAAAAATCTTATGAAGTCAGTTTAAAAATGTAAAAAAAAAATAAATTTACTTAGATTAACAAAATTTTAAGTCCTTAGTCCTTCATATTTTTCGTAAGACTAACAAGTCAAGCTTAGCGCCTAGGACTACTATTACGGACGATTCCATAATATTATTAATTTGGTAATTTTCCAACTTCTGGCAACAACTGTAATTTATAGATCCCACTTAAATGAACCTATTGAAGTTCATATAGAATCTATTACATTCAATAGAATAAAATTGATTTTAATTTAATTTAATCTAATTGGAAATATTCTCACTTATAAAAACTAATAATCACTATAATCAGTCATATAAAAATCACTGAAAAGAATTTTTTTCTTTTGATTTTAATTGAGTAATAAGCTGAGTAAGAGAAACAAACTATATACGGTGGTAATAAATTCGCTTAAGGACCAAGAAAAATGGATCTTTGATGCCTCAGGGACTATGTCATTGCCAGAATTGCCAACACGTTTCACTCTAAAGGTTTTTAAAATCCAATTTTACCAGAAAAAAGACTTCTTAAAACAAAATATTATCTTTTTTAGCAATTATTGAAAAATTGCAACACAGGAAAAACATACTTAAATTTTTTTACCGGCAATTTTCAAGTGGGTAAAGTTGTCTGGCATCGAAGCAAAAGAAGATACAACAGATTTTACATGACAACTATACTCAATAGGGTAAGCAAATCTTACCACGTGATGGTAATTTTTGTTATAGGTAAATATTACTCTGGAATCGGGATAAGGATGGCACTTTGTTTTTTCTTTGAAATTATTAATTCATTCATAAAC
>JAAAKG020148715.1:0-10196 GCA_010014905.2 Druon quercuslanigerum | reverse complement strand
ATTAGCTTACTCAGTCTGATTGATATTCTTAAATAATATTCTTTTTGATATGTCGCTTTAAAAAAATGTACAAAAAATAAAAAAGTTTTTAAAAAACTTCCACATTATAACACGAAATGTAATAAAATTCTCCGTCTAATAAATCCAAATTAAAAGAAAAATGTCAACTTCATAAAAAATATTCCAAAAAAAACTTTAAAGTTCGATGTTTTACAAAAATTGGAATAACTCTCGAAATAATTAAGATTTTAAATTGTTATTAGGCTTATTTTCACCGGACTTTTCCATAGTATTGGTCTAAATAATGAAGATAGTTTTAGAATTTTTTCTGTAAATTCCACCCTAGGGTCAAACTGGGCGTAGAAAAGTCGCGAAATTTCAAATAATGATTGTGCTCACCAAATGATTTAAAAAATGCAAAAAAATTATATTTTATAAATATTGCTAACATTTAGTAAAATAAGGTAAATAATCAATTTAAAAAATGTAAGTATATATACCTTTTTGAAATTTTGCTACTTTGTTGTGGCATGTCTGACCTTAGGGCATAATCTAGATTATGAAAATATCTCTTTATCATTTTGACATATACTATGGGAAATTTCGTTTAAAATAAGCCCAAGAACTTCAAAAGCGTTAACTGTTTTCCGAGTTATTACAATATTTTGAAAATATCGAAATTTGACTTTTTTTGCTCTTTAAAAGAATTGACATTTTGCCTTCAACTTGGACTTCTAAACGTGAACTTCTATTAAAATTTATAATATTTAGAGAAAAAAATCTTATGACAAATTAAAACATCAAGGCCCTTTAGCAACAGCTCAAAAAACAGGCGTGTAGATGATTTCCGCAAATAGTGCCGTTATATGGGAAATACAGTTTCTTCTACTACTCAATGCTACCAACTGTCAATAATTCGAAAAATATTCCCTAACTTACTAAAAATCATCACAGGGTGCGTTAAAAACCATTTGAGCTCATTAGTTTGCATTTATTTCGGTGAAAAACTTAAATTCTCGTAAATTCTCGAACAAAAAATCGGCCGAGAACTTACCGGTAACTTACCGGTAAGTTACCGGGCGTTCTCGTCGTAAGTTACCGCCTTTCCAACTCTAATCTAGGATCTCATGATTGGATCATGCTAGAAATAAAGACCCCTGACTTTAGAAGACAGTTACTCCGCAGGAAGAAATGTGAGGAGGTTCTAATAACAATCACACGAATCCTCTAAGTTTTCTGACTAAAATGGTGTTTCTCTAATTTGTTAAAAAATTTTCGTTCAGAGCTATTTATAACAAAACACAAGTAAAATGCTATCATGAGGCCCATTGCTCACACACCTTAACTTTCACATGACCCCACCCCAGAGCTAAGAAGATGAAAATGTTGAAAAAAACTTGAACAACATTTGGAGCGCCCTACAAAATGATAAGAATGCAGCAGAGACCTTACAAATTCAAAAAACTCGAAAAATAACGCAAAAATGGCACTTTTGCTTATTAAATGTTTATTGATCTACTTTTTCGCATGACGGGCTTCTCTCGAATTTAAATTATATTTGAAACTACACTTTTAACATAAATAAAATGAAAGTGATTATTGATCATTTTATCTCTTGGTAGATTTCGGTATAAAAAGGTTTTTTTCCATCAAAAAACTCGAAAAATAACGCAAAAATTGCACTTTTATTTATTAAAAGTTTATTGATATACTTTTCTCGTGGCGGGCTTCTGTCGAAATCAGATTATATACGCAACTATACTTTTAATATAAATAAAATGGAAGTGATTATTGATCACTTTATCTCTTGGTTGATTTTGATAAAAAAAAAGTTTTTTTCATCCAAAAACAATTGGGGTTGGGAGTTGTCTGGTCTGGATTTACGGTAAAGACCACATAAATAATTCCCAAAACTGCTCGTAATTCCAAATAATTCTCAAAACAGACGTGTAAATCATTTACGCTTATACACTCACACAAAAATAGGGATTCAATTTTGTTTCAAGTCATTTTCGTAGAAAGTCATTTTGAACTTCCGTTATGTTCGCTATCTTGATCATTGTAAAAACGGCAAAAAATGGAATTGCTTTCAATGCTTTCAATATTCCTACTGCTCAATATGAATGATTCAATTTTGTTTCAGTAAATTTTGACGCCGCTTCTTTGAAATTGAATTGAGTTCAAATTTTGATAGAATTTTTGATAAAGTTCTTTTGGATATTTTTCAAAAGTTGACGTAGAGAAACCGGAATTCTGAAACCTTAATTTTGCAACAACCCTTTAAATGAAACTAAAGTACAAACGGTGTCAACTGGTATGGAGTTAAAAAAAACTCTAATTAATCGAATCGTTTAGGTTGAGGAAAAAAAATGAGTGTGAAGAATCCGGAAAAAGTAGAAAAAAAATTTTAATTAGATAAAATATCGTACAACATAAAGGCGTAGGTTTAAATCCCCAAATTTTGCAGGAGCAGAAGACATAAAAAAGTCTGTAAGTTTATTGCATTTGACAAGAAACTCAGGTCTATCGAACCAGGAAAAAAAAATCCTAGCAAAAACGATCACCTGAAAAAAACTGCTATTAAAGGTACGGTGCGTCTCAAGAGCGCTAATTTTCACTGAGAAAAGTGTTGCTTATCTTTTTCACTTCAATAATAAAAATTAAAAAATCACTTTCGAGCTATTACTTAGCTGTATCGAATCGTGGATAAAGCGCCTGAAAATAAACAGCTAGACATAAAAAAGTAGACTGTGTATGTGTTAAAGCATTTTTTGTTTCCAAAAAAATAACCTTGACAACGAAGTTGACAAATTGACATTCTGAAAATGTGCGAAATTAATGTTCTAAAAACCATTTTTTGCGAAATCAATCCAGATCAATATGAATTGCTGCAGTGTGAAAATAGTTTTGAAAATGTATTTATCGCGATTTTATGCACAAAAAAAGTGTTTCGTCAATGAACGACGCATCCCAGAAAACGCTTGACCTGTCATGTGAAAATCTGCAAAACTTTTTGATTTTTCAATTAAAAAAAAAAACAAGATAATAACAGATAAAAAGAAATCATTACTTTAAAAAAATATCAAACATGTATTTTTATCTGCTTTTAAATAAAAAATGTAGTTTAAGCCAATAAAACGTATTTGCCACATTTAGCATTAACGCCTTTATGCACCAGGAACCTTCAGATAATATGTTTTGATCGGTTTTTGGATTCAAAATGTCATGAAAATATTACTAATCGTTCAAAAATTACGGCAATTTTTCTGTATACACCGTCTTTTCTATGTAACAATGACACAAAATTAGATAAAAAAATGATTAAATTTAGAATTTTTTTAAATGTATGTATAAAATCATGTTTTTTCATTGTCGCACATTTTTGGAAAAAATTGAATGTATAAAACCTGAAATATCTTGTACTTGAATAAATGAAACATGACATTATTTTGCTTTCATGGAAAAATATATTATATATATATATTAGAGGGAAACTTATTTTTTGAAGTACTTAGAAAAATATTTTTTTACTATATATTTATTTGGAGGTTATTTTGTATTTTTTATAGCTTCCCAGTAAGCAGCAAATGAAAAAAGTTTCAAAAGAATTGAAATTTAGTAGTGTTGCAGGATTTAAATCCAGTTTTTGGAACTCTCGGATTCATTTTAGTGCGGGTCAATTTAAGAAATGGAATTGTATAATGCTTATTAATAAGACACTACTTATATGAATCCGGCAAGTTCGACAAAACGGATTATAAATCCAGCCACTCCCGATTAATTTTAAATTCTTTTGAATTTTTTTTTCATTTACTGGGTTAGCCCTTGATGAGCAGACAACTTTCCAGCCGATGTTACACTGTTTGAAATACCCAATTTAAAACATAACTGTTGTTGCGCAAATAAAAACTTGAAAAGGGTTTAACCACTTTGCCATAATTTTGTGACATTAAATATTTTATTTTTTTATTTTTTGAGAAGATGAAACATTAAAACCCGTTTTAATAGTAGAAGGATGCCACATTATAATTGCACTAGAGCTTGGAATTATAACGGGTTTTGAGATTTGCTGGCAGGACATAAAATCAGCCACCATAATTCCAAGTTCTAGTGTATGTAAGTTCTACTGCTTTTCCTAAAACAAGCTTCGTCAGCTTAAAGAATCTCAAAAATTTCATCGCACATTCTGGTGAAAAAATTTGTTTTCCATTTGATTAAATAATTTGTATTTGAACAATTTTCTTAAATATGCGAGATATTATTCTGGCAGCTCGTGGCAATTTTTATGGATGTCGTCAAAGTAATTACGAAAATTTCAGACTGGCTAATAATTGTTGGTGCATATTGCAACATTTTGTGATGAAACTGGTGAAAAATGAGGGTGAAAAAACGTAATTTTAGTACTCTTGAAGCCCACGGTAGATGGTTCTTTCAATGCTAAAAGTAATAAAAAGTTTGACTGGCAGCTACTCGGTGGTACCAAAGTTGACTAACATGTCAAAAATTCCAGTGATAAAACTTTATTGTAGTACTCTACAAGCCTAATTTTATAAATGATTCTTCAGGTGCTAAAACGAAAGACAAAAATTGACTGGCGACTTGAAAATGATGCCGAACTTGACTGGCTGAGAGTTCAAGTTGTTGAAACTGAAGATGTACTTTCAGCACCTCCAAAATCGAAAATAATTATAAAAAATTTTATTCAGATCTTATATTACCAGATAATATCAAATCTACTTTTTAAAAGTAAGGTTATATAAAGTTATATCTAGTAGGTCGTATAAAAACAGTTTCCCCGTTTTTTCCCTAAAATTTTACGAAATCATTATTAATTATTTACATACTACTTATTTATTAATTTTAATCAAACATTATCTGGAGGCGTCTTCCCTGTTTTTAAAGGTAATGTTCTGTAAGATCATTAACGTATATTCTTCGTTTGGCTTTCTTAGACGCAGAATGGGGGAATTGTTTATAGGATGTCCTTATCGCCATAGTATACACAGGGTGATTTTTTTAACTTGAAACTTTCAAATATCTCGAAAAATAGCCACTCTATGAAAAAATGTTATGAATCAAAATTTAAGCACTCTGAGGAGTACACACACTGATGTTAAAATCGGTTCCCTCACACCGCCCCCTCGGGGCGAGGGTGGGGGGCAAGTTCGAAATCTTAAATGGGAACCCCTTTATTTCGAACTTGCCCCCATCCTCACTCCCAGGGGGCGGAACCGTGGTTCCGCCCCGGGGGGTTTGCCGGGGGGCAAATTTTTGTTCAATTAGGTATCATAAATTTATTATTTCATTTAAGGTTAAGTAATTGAAAATTGGCTAATATTTTTACTATCAAAGTTGATTTTTTCTTCAAAATACCTCTATCGGAATTATAGAATCTTTTTAAATGTCTGTTATGTTGTTAAACAAGTATTTAAATGTAATTTTTTAAATTATATATATATATATATATATATATATATATTTTTTTTATTTCATTTAAATGACTTTAAAAGGTTATTAATAAACTAAATGTTTGGAAATGCAATTTCAAATTCACAGAAAAGTATAATTTAAAAATTAGTTAAATTTTGCAATGAAAATACTTGCTTAATGTTTTTTATGATGTGAACTGATTAATTAATTATTAGCTGATTAATTTTTTTCCTGATATTAAATTAAATAAGGATTGCAATTTAGTTTTTTTTTTAATTTTAGTAACATAAATTAATTCTTTATTTGAAGGTATAACTATATGTAAATATGTTTCCCAATTATTTTTCTTTAGACACAAACTCTAAAGCAGATTAATACTCCCAATATAATCTTAATTTAAAAAATCCAATAATATGATATAAATCCAAAATTAATATTTGTAATCACTTCAAATTCAAATTAATTTAAAAAAACTGATTGAAAGGCAAATTAGTGAGTCACTATCACTAACTATTTAACAGTGAGTGATTATTAGTCAAAATTTATTTCAATTTCCGTTTTAGATTGTATCATTAAACTAAAAATAAACTATGTACACTATTTTGCCTAATTTTTTGTCTAATTCTAATTGATTTTTTTTGCATTATATGAAAAGTAGTTTAGAATTAATAAGAAGCGAAAAGAATTTTTTTAAAAGTTTTTTTTATTAAAAAGGAAATAAGTGTACAGGATGCAATTTCTATGGATTTCTATCACGAACATACGATAATATTTTCGAACCAAAAGAAATATTCCTTGAATCTCGTTTTAAAATATTTTATTTCTAAACAGTGTAGCTAATAAAAAATAAAAAATTTTAAAACATTGTAATAACTTACAAAACTTGTCGAAATTAGATCATTTCTTAACACAATTTTTTAACATTCAGCTGTAAATTACAATTTCAGAAAGCTTATACAATAAAAATTATTTTGTTACATTTTTATAAATTTTAGAAAAATTGAAACTTAAAAAATACCATGAATGGAGAAAAATGTATAATTTTTTGGATGAAACATTTAAAGTAAAACCACAATCGTTGTACAGTCTCATCTTAAAGAAATATTAAATCAGTTGTATTTAATAAGAGCAAAGTTATGTCCTGGTCAAATTATAATGAGATTTAAATTTTAGGTAAAATGCAATGTTATATAATTATTTAATTTCTTGAATTTTAGTTAAACAAAATTTTCATTTTTATGACGTATGAACTTTGTGTTTAATATTTATATGGTTATTTTCATGTTTGCACATACATGCATAATTAAGATATTCTTTTATGCTCTTTTTGTAAAAAATTGAGACTTTATTTATTTATAGTTATAGTAAATATTAGCATAATGTTTTTAGTTGCAACATGACAGATCGACAAGATGTATAAAGGTCATCATTTATTGAATATCTAATCCTTGAATTTGAATTTACTACAAAATGTGATGAACCAATTTTCAAATTTACCGCTCATATGACAGTCTGGGGGAATATGATTTTTAAACAAAAATGGTTATTTGCTGCCAAATAGTTTAATATTTAAAAAAATATTTCACTTTTTAAGTTTTAAATTTTAAGAGTAGGAAAAACACAAAAATGAATGCAATATCTTCTTTTATAACTAACAAAATGGATTTTTTGGGCTCCAACTACAATTCATTTTCATATGTATGTTTCAGTTTTTTTTTTTTTTTTTGAAAAATATTTATCTTACGCATATTATAAATTACCAACACTTAAAAAACTCACAAAAAGTAAATGTGTGCTGAACTTTCAACGTGAATATACAGTAATAAATTTAAAGTAAATTCACATTAAATTAAATAGTCTTAACATTTAAAGTAATGAAATGAGATAGTTACAAGCTAAAATTTGAATGAAACATCTCAACAAAAATATTAGACGTCGAAGTAAGAAAATGAAATATCACTTGGGGCACCAGCAATTTTTGGCCCAATAATGGTCGTTTCCCGCAAGCGGTAAGAATTTTGCTGGTTACTATATATAAGAACCGTTTCGTCTGATACACCCAGCGTGCGATATTATGCGTTAGGAAATTGCGTTGTATGTAGTAGTGTTACGTGTGCGTTAGATAAGTGAAGAATACGTTTCTAATGCGAAAATATAATTTTTCCTCACAGAAAGAACAAGGATTACTGAGCAAAAGTGTGTAACCTCTACTATTGCGAGACACAAAAAGTGTACAATGCGAGCTGTATCTAGCGCTCGCCACAAATTAGGGATTACTGGGTGACATTGTTAAATTATAACTCAACCCAATTCGTTCTGGATACGGATTTACAATTTCTCAGAGTAAATCTTGCAGGATGATGCAGTGAGATTCACTAATTTCTCCCAAAGTGTAAGAATTACTCTGTAGTTGCACGAAAGGCTCCGGTACTGCGCCACAGAGTCATAAATATTTCATAACTTTTCTGAGTAAATCTTACAGCGTACTGTTTTCCGTCGTATAGTGCTATATAACATGCATTTTGACCCCGAAAAATTATTTTTTTTTGTATTGGGTGTTACGCCATATTGAGTTTTTGGGTTTGATCTTCTTAATTCTCTACTTAAACGTTCTAAAAACTGTCCTAAGTCAGACCAAATAATGTTCTAAAAACGTTTCATGTTCGAAATACGTCTTTACAACGTCTCTGGAATATTGTACGTTTGTGGAACGTTATTTGGACTGACTTAGGACGTTTTTGAGCCGTTATACTGATGTTCTTTAACGTTTGTGCCCACTGGGTATGTAATCAAATTCCCAGGCATAAGCAAAAAAAAAGTTATCAATTTATAGAATATGTTTATAAAATTAACAAATAATACTAAATGACAAACCTTCCATACTAAATTCTTATCAGTCACCCTGACAACATGAATAAAGAACACTTAAGAGATAAAATTATTTTTATTCACTTCATAAATGTTCGTAATGAAAATTTTTAAAATAAATTGTTCATAAAAATAATAAATAATGTGAAGTAATATATTGCTTTCATGAAGTATCACTTTATGATAAAAGTAAGTTATATTAATGCCGAGATATCCTTTACAATTGAAAAATCTATAATATTCATAGAACTTTTTTAGAACAATTATCATTACAAGCCTACACTGAGCATAGAAAAATTCCTCAAAAATATAACAAAAATTTTGCAGGTCCTATTGTTTGTGAATGGCTGCGCTGGCAGCACAGCGAATGGTATTACTACAATGACGATCTCGCTGGAGCCAGAAGTCTCTTTAGATCCCAATTTAACAAAAAGAAAAAAGGGGAGAATTAGACGAAAAGTTAATTCAAAAATTTGTTTGGAATTTTTTTCAGGCAACATTTCACCATTGTTTCATTAAAAAATGTATAGTTTAAAAGTGTATTATTTTATCTCTATTATAGCTACAAATTTAAAAAAAATTCAATCATAAGTTCCGGAAGTGTCGCTAATTCAAAAAAATGCAACCCAAACATTCCATATGGCGTAACTCCAAAAATGTTCAAATCATTTGGACCCCAAATAATAAAATATTACATGTATAGCACTATAATTTCACTAATTTTCAATAAAATTGAACGCCCACTTGCAGGTTCTGATATTCGTGACTGATATTCTGATATTCGTACTGACTCTAATTATTAAATTAAATTTTCAAAAATTAAAGTCGAAAATAATATTTATATATAGAGTAAAAATTATTTGAATTTTTCAATAAAAATAGTTGTTAAATTGTTTTTATGTTGTAAACTAATTAATTAATTATTATCTGCATCTGTTGAAACTTTTCTGGACTTATTTTAAAAGGTTAATAGAGTAAATTAAAATGCCAGAAATGGAAGTTGAAATGAAAAATAAATATAAAGTAGTTCAATGTCTTTTATGTTGTGAACTGATTAATTAATTATTAGCTGGTTAATTTTTATCACAATATTAAATTACACCATGATTTTATTTTATTTTTTTCAACTAAGTACATAAATAGAATGTTTACTGTAAGGTTATGTAACTGAATATTGGCTATAATTTATGTGATATAAGTTTATTTATATATAAAATACCTCGGTTACATTATCAAATTTTAATTTCTTTTTTGTAAGTAGCATGAATTTTTAGTTTACATTAAGGTTATGTCTAAATTAAAGTTTGAAATATCGGCGAAAATTTTGGACGATCCAATGGAGACGGAATTCTTTCGTCTGTTGTTTTCCGCACGTTATTAACAAAAGGTGTAAATTCGTCGCATGCTTCCACATTTTTCATTCATTATAATGCGAGAACAAGTGAATATTTTTCATGTTCTTGGTATCATTTTAAAGAGGAGATTTCAAGCTTTAATTTATCGAAGTGTAATTTTTTTTCTCTTTCCTGAAGCATGGAGAAGTGGGTCTTAATATATCGCTGAGATAACCGCGAATAAATAGAGGCATGTATCAGAATCCAATTTTCAAAATTATACGTAGATTATGTTTTAATTATTTAGCGATGTAATTTCGTTTAAATGCAAGTAATTATTTTTATTTTTTTATTTTTTAAAACTGACTTTCGGATCAGAATATGATTTTACAAATTATAAATAATAATGTTTTATGACTTAACGATGTAATTTGATGCACTGATTTGCAATAATGCTGAAAAATGATTATTTCCCGTGTAGAAATGAAAATGGGGGGCTAGTCGGGTACCCGACCAGTTGACCCCACTTTAAGTCGGGGGCTAGTCGGGACAACTGAGTATGTG
>JAAAKG020148714.1:0-31995 GCA_010014905.2 Druon quercuslanigerum | reverse complement strand
CCGCAACCCGAGGACGCGTTCGGTGGCTTTGTCATAGGCCTTTCGGTTTGATTCTAGAGGAATCAGAACCGAACCGATATATATATATATATATCGTAGGCATTTTATCGAAAAACGCATTTTGTATAAATCCTCGATAGTTTATAAAATGCCGGTAAAGTGACGAATCTATACCTGCGTTGTCCTTTCTATCATCTCCGTACCTGAATTCAACAGGCACCTGTGGTGAGCGGGGTAGTACTAGTAAGACCAGGGGATTACTTGAGATTGATATCGTGAAGACGGAGGAGACAGTCGGTAATTAGATACTGGGCTATCTTCCTTAGAAATCTAACTCTAAACAAGTCTGCGCTCAACTCAATTATTCAGTTTCACCTGCTATTAGATCTTTAAGCTGTGCAACTTATATAATATCAAAGTCAAATTATATACTTCTTTAGCATCTTCCTATTAGCATTTTTTAATAACATTCAAACTAACATCACTTGCATTTCAAATGCTCCATCTTAAATAGAAGAAATGTTTATTCGGAATTCTCCGATTTTCATCGTTTGAAAATAATACTTATTGAAGCATAAAAAGGCTACAATTACAATTACAGCATATTCAATAAAAAATTATCGTACTATCTGGAGGAGTTCCTATTAATGATTTTGCAAAGTGACTACGGAAGAGAATTTATTACTAGCGTAATTCAAGAGTTAGTGTCAATTTGGCCACATTGCAAAATGGTACACGGACATCCAAGAAACCCGAAAACTCAATGGAGCGTTGAACGAGCTAATGCCGACGAAGAAAATATTTTGAGAGCGTGGTTGATTGATAATCAGTCACAAAACTGGTCGCATGGATTCCACGAAGTGCAGGTAAGGAAAACCAGGAAAATCAGTGCAAAGTCAGTAAATTTTGAGAATGGGTCAACGATATTTTTTTACATTGCTGACCAATCGTTCATTGTGATTTCTAGGCTTGAATCTACAATTCTTGTGTAAGTTAATTTTATTTTTCACCGTGATCGGTGTTTTATTCTTGACCCTGTTTTGACTGACCTAATTTTATTTTTCATTGTGATGACTATCGTATAACAGACTTGTGTCTATTAACCTGAGCTTACTTTATTTTTCACTAAAGATATTGTGTATCTCGGTTTTATTTGAGTTCATTTCATTTATGTATTTATGTTTTGTCAATGTTCTATCATCAACTTTCAAAAAAGTGGAAAAAAACTGCGCCTGATTTAAACCACCTGCATTGTTGTTTTTTTGGTTCAGAGTTTGCTGTAGGTATATCGAAATGTCAGGAATTTTTTGGAAAAAGGTCAGGAAACAGTCAGGAAAAATAAGAATGGAAAGTCTGTGTTTGTATTTAATAAATTGAACCGGACTAAATGTCAAGTAAATTAAAAAATTAACAATATTCTAGTTCGAACAGCACTGAAATTTTATGTACCTAAAGTTAAAAACATTCAAATGAAAATACATTATAAGGAGATTCAAAAAAGGGGTTTGATTTTCAACGTCAGCGAATGAAAAAACGCCAGAAATGTTTTGTTTTATGCCCTCACAGCCAGAGTAAAACATTTCAACACCGGAACTGAAAAAAAACATTTTCTTTTAAAAATTTGCTGAAATCTTTCAGTAGCGATGCATAGCAAACGTAATTTTTTCTTTCAAAGAAGAAATATTTGCATAAAATGTATAAAAAAACAGTTTTAAAGAAATACTGTACTCTTAACCTATAGAAGAATTGAGTTTTTTCAAAACGACCCACGTGATTTTTTTTTCCTTTTGGGTTTAGAATAATCCTTCATTTCAGAATTAATAGGATATCAATAGCATATATTTAAACATAAACTGGATGTCACCCAATATTCGGGTGCTGTGCCTGAAAAGTATTTTTTTTGTTTTGAAATATGGGTTTTCCTTTTTTTTCTAGTGGCAAGAAAACACTTTGAAGCACAGAATAATCAATTGAACCCCATACGAAGCTGTGTTAGGACAAATTAAAGTTGGATTAGCCAGCAATTTCTTACCAAATGATGCAGTGAAGAATTTGATCATCCAAGAAGACCTAGATCAAAATCAAACTGAATTAAATGGAGACAATTAAATGTTAATATACACATTTTAATATTCATTCATTTAATTTCAAGTAATCTTTTATCTGAAAAGTTGAACACTCTATCAAAAAAATGTTTTTTATATATCTTACTTAATTTAAAAGCAAAAATAATAACTTTTTTGTATCCATCACGGAAACTGAACCTGTACAGCAAAAGCAAACTGAACTAGATAAAGAAAGGTACTTAATGATTTAAACAATTTACTGTTAATTAATTTCATTTTATGTATCTTATCTATTCATTGTTTTGCTATGCTTGAGAGAGGGAGAAAAACCCTTTTATTCATTTATTTATGCAAGTTCACTGTAAAATATTCTACATTAAAATTTTTATTAATTATTTATTCTTCCCACAGATAACCTGATGAACCAACGTACCTTAATCATAATTCTACTACAGAGTCTACTCTTATTGCTGTTGGCACTGGAACAGTACAACCGCTGAATAATCCGACTGCGCAAGAAGATTTATGCGGAGTCTGCAATTTTTTACTGTACTACGAAGATCCTATCCGATGCTCGATATGCGATATGCAAATGCATAATACTTGCGGAGAGTTAGAATTAGGGACAGAGGATGGTCTCATTTGTTGTCTATGCGCTCGTGGAAATCACTTAATTAAAAATCGAATTGACTGCCACGAAAGACAGAGAATCGCTGCGGCAAAAATGGTCGCGTTTCCTGCAGAAAAATTTCCGCTACTTAATATCGGCAATTGCGTCACGTTGGCGGTCCCCAATGTAGATCGCGGACCACTAGACTTTAGGAGAATTGTTGGTGTAGTAACTGATTTTAGAAATACTGTTTACCAAATAGGTACGAAATTAGGTTTAATTAATGGATGTTTTCCCCGAGAAGATATCGAGTAAGCGAGTACAATTATAGTAAAGTTAGATGAAATCCGTAGAGATGTCTTGATCTCGGAAAGGGAGACAGCATCTCAACAATCAATGAGCAGTGGGCAAGGGTATAAAAATGTAATTGTAGAGCAGCTCAGAACCAATGCGTAACGAATCGCTGTTCATGCTTTAAAGCCAATATGGAATGTAGTTTTCGTTGACATCAGTCGCTGACATGTTGCAATAAATTAATATAATGTAAATTAAGAGACAATATCAGTATTAAATCTTAATATTTCACAAGGAAATAAATATAATTTCACTTTTTCTAGAAACATTTATCATTCCTTCCCTATTCCATAAATAATTGAATATTTTTGGATTAACATTTTTTTTATTAAATAATTTGAAACAAGGAGCATTTGAAATGCAAGTGATGTTAGTTTGAATGTTATTGAAAAATGCTAATAGGAACTCTTCCAGATAGTAGAATAATTTTTTACTGAAGATGCTGAAGAATTATATAATTTGACTTTGATATTTTATAAGTTGCACAGTTTAAATATCTAATAGCAGATGAAAATGAATAATTGAGTTTAAGCTCAGAATTGTTTAGTGTTAGATTTCTAGGGGAGATAGCCCAGTGTCTAATTACCGTCTGTATCCTTCCTCTCTACGATATCAATCTCAAGTAATCTCCTCATGTTACTAGTACTACCCCGGTCACCACATGTGCCTACTTGGATTCAGGTACGGAGACGATAGAAAGGACAACGCAGGCATCGATTTGCCACCTTGCCGGCATTTTATAAACTGTCGAGGATTTATACAAAATGCTTTTTTCGATGAAACGCCTACAATATATATATAATTAAAAGTTTGTCATAAGGACAACCGCAGGACTTTGCCGGGAGCGGATTCTAATCTGAAAAAAATTTACCCGATCCCAGCGAAATCGCGATAAAATTTCTGCCGTAACCACGTCTCACTACCATGAGATAGGTGGCTACAGCATGTCACCGAATTAATACGACGATCCGCCAAAAGTCTCGTGTACCCTGAGGATGCGTAGAAACCCGAGGACGACCGCCTTCTGCATTTTTACTGCAAGTGTTTTAGCATACTGTTCACACACAAGGATGCTTTTCAGACCATTAACTGGTGAATTCTTGACACCTTCAAGAGCGCCGATGATAAGGAAGATTAATCTAACAGAATATTCCGAGTAAAATCATCGCATCTCCCTTACAAGGTCTCTTTTTTCATTCTCCTTGGCTATTAGTTTTTCGTCAGCTTTTGCCGAAAATTCAATAACGAACCTAGTTCGGGGTGTGTATGGCACGGCCTACAACTATCATCGGAAATGTCTTGGCTCAAAATGCGGCGACGTTGTTTTAAGGTGGAAATGACACCATCTTGACATGCCAAAATGAAACAATTCGTGCCCGACTTCAATCCGAGTGATTTGAGGAAAGCAAAACTTAGATCACACGACATTGACTGATCCTTCAAATTTATGTGGAAGATGCTATACATTCACTTATACGGGAGCTATTCCCGGTTCCCGGACGTTTTTCTCCTGTGCTTTCGCGCAACAGACGACTTGAGATGCATGCTTTTATATATGTGCATATCCTTTCGTGCCCCGATATTAAGGGATCGGAGCTTGTTCTTCGTCCATGCTTCGGAGAGTATCCTTTATAGATGTCAAATCCCGAATGCAGCTCTGTAGCATGCCCAGGTATGTACCAGGGGTGTTAGTTGAAGTTTCCCGGTTTTTTCAATAAAGAAAACCTTTAATCCTCAAGGAAATCTCAAAAAAATTTTATTGACCATTGGATTCTACACATTTTGCCCATCTTTCAGGCAAATCATGGATACCATTCCAAAAAAACTTTTTCTCTTTCGAGGCAAATCATTCGACGAGCCATTCTTCGACTTCTTCAAAATTGGCGAAGCGCTGCTCTGCGAGTGAGTGTCCCATCGATGCGAAAAGGTGATAGTCGGACGGGGCGAGGTCTGGAGAGTACGGCGGGTGCGATAATATTTCCTAATTCAATGATTTTAATGCGTTCTTCACCACTTTAGCGGTATGAGACGGTGCGTTGTCATGTTGTAGGGTAACTTTGCCATGTTTTCGGGCCTATTCCGGCCGTTTTTCGATCATCGCATGATTCAAATTGATAATTTGTTGTCGGTAGCCCTCCGTATTTACCGTCTCACCAGGTTTTAATTATTCGAAGTACATTACACTACACTGGTCCCACCAAACACAGAGCATTGTCTTACGGCCAAAGCGATTTGGTCTTGGAGTCGATGGGCCGATTTTTTCCGCTTTGGATTCTCGAAATAAATCCATTTTTCGTCCCTTGTGAAAATTCGATGCAGACAAGATTTCCTTTCGAATCATTCGAGTAGCATTTCACAAATGGTTTTTCGATTTTCCATTTGTCTTTCGTTCAGTTGGTGTGGTACTCATTTTCCATACTTTTGGATTTTTCCCATGGCTTTTAAACGTTGGCAAATTGGTCCTCGGGTCATATTTAGTGTTTGTGCCAATTGTTGTTGCGATTGGGTTGGGTCTTCATCCAATAACGCCTGCAATTCCTCGTCTTCGAACTTTTTCGCTGCACCAGGATGTTCATTGTCTGTTAAATCGAAATTTCCACTTTTAAATTGACGAAACCATGTCTCACGAACGAAACTCGACATATTCACTGAGGAAAACAACTATGATGCTATTATTTTGGCAGAATAGAATTGTGTATTTTTGAAGGTTATTGTCCATAGAAAAATATGACATAGATGCCAAATCATAGAAATGTATGCATATCTCTAGCGACATCTATGAGTAAAACCGGAAAACTTCAAATAACACCCCTGGTATAAGTCTCTCCAGCGCAAAGGTGTCTTATAGCGCTTCTATCGACGAGTTCAGGGTCTTCAAAGATGTCATTTAGTTTTCCTCGCTTCAAATAAACCTTGGCGCATTTTTCTAAACCAAATTCCATTCTTATTTCCATAGTGTATCGTTCGACAATCCCTAGAGCTAGATGTAGTTGCTCTTCATTTTTAGCATAGATCTTAAGATCATCCATGTAAAATACGCGAGTGACCTTGTGGTTTCGATTTGCAGGTGTGCCGCAGGGGTACCCCTGGGAATGGCGACGTGCTAGAGATAGTGACAATAAGGTCTGATGCGAGCCGAGCGAATGTTCCTTTTATTGTCATACTCCCTGCCTTATAGGTGCACTGGAGTATGGCCATAATCTCAGATTGTAGAACTGTGGAATAGGGCCCCATTGAAATTGAGAAACCCATTCCATTCCTTCTACGATATACACCGGCTCCTGCGTTCTTCCTGTTCTTAGAGCCATCTGTGAACCAGTTTTCTCCATCACTGGGCAGGTGTGCCTCATCGATAAGCCATTCCACTCTTGTGGATAGGCTAATAGGATACTTCTTGTCGAAGAGATAGCGACGAGAGGACATTTTGTCCCTGAGCATGCTCAGTGTCGGCCTCCTCGCAATATCGATTGGTATCCGCACTATTGTCGAGATACTGCTATCATTTACTATATTTAATCTACAGGCCGCTTTCGCAGCCACGGCCTTGATGGTGTGATGGAGGGACTCCAGACCTGTAAGAGCCCCCAGAGCCATTGTGGGTGTCGACTTCGAGGCACCCGTGATGCATAGGTAATCCTGGATCGCAGAATCGCTGAGTAGATCCACATAAGTGTCACCGGCTTCAAGCCCCAACTTTTCCCTATGGCTCTCCCACAGAGCTAGAGAGTCGCTACTAGCTTCTTGCACTTGTTTTCCACTAGTGGTTCTCCACTTATACCTTCTGGTGAATACAACTGCGTCCGTCTTGCTCGGATTGACTGATAGTCCAGTCTTCTTGCACCAAGAATCTACTATTCTTAGTGCTTGCTGCATTACTCCGAAGAGTTATGTTCCTACTGGCCAACATGTGGCAGATCCATTCTACGAGTGCCATAGGCACTCCATGTGAGATCATGGCCGCCCTGATCACCTCTCCCGAGGTGTATTTAAAGGCTCCTTCAATGTCCATGAATGTTCCAATCGCAAGGCCTTTCAGCTTCAGTTGTCCATCAATTAGGTAAACTGCTGTGCTTAGGGCCGTCTCTGTCGAGTGACCAGCCCTATGGGCGTGTTGATGCTTGTGAAGTGGCCTACTTGACAAGACCTTATCGCGGATATATCTGTCCACAAGTCTTTCCACAGTTTGTAGTAGTAATGATGTGCGGCTAATGGGACGACAATCCTTGGGTGAAGTAAACCCAATTCTGCCTGCTTTCGTAATAAAAACTACTTTTGCACCCCTCCATGCCGTCGGAACATAACCCAAAGTCAGACTAGCCCTGGCAAGTCTCATGATCGGCCCTATGATGATTTCACCAGCCTTCTGTAAGAAGACTGGATATATACTATCCGGACCGGGAGAATGGTAAGGACTAAAGGACTTAAGGGCCGACCTGACCCTGACGGGGGTAAGAATTTCGTTGCCTAGCCGCCGATTCGGGCCCATTTGGCCAACAGGCGACTTTAATTGCCTCAAAGGTTTGCTCCCCTCTTCTTCTAACTTTTTAAAGGCCGGAAAATGTGCCTTGATCAGATAAGACAAGGGCAATTTCAGAGCGCCGAGAATAGCATCCGGATTTCTAGAAAGCAGCTAATCATTGTCCTGAATGAGGTCTAAAGGTCCCCTGTCTTGCCAGTACTGGCCCGTCTGATTCTCTCTCTGGTTTCCCTGCGAAGCTTTTCGAGTTTCCCATTTCACCAGTGTGTCTCCCCAACCTTACGGACTCTTGATGGTCGATAGCTACCTTCATAAGTAGATTGTATGGCTTTCGTGAAAGTCTCGGCCACCATCTCCATGGTGTCCGCGTCTCTAATTGACCTGGGCACCTCTGAGAGTGCAAAATAATATGTCAAGGAGTTTTTTCCAAAAAAGTTTCTACAGGGTGTACAGGATGATCACTAACTCATTTCAATAACAAAAGGAGGCTGTTTTTTCTTGTTTACGAAAAACGTGATGCAGTTTCACCACGGGGCAAACATCCGTTCTTTGGTTTAAAAAAATACGCTATGTAGGCGTAGTATCATTTAAGGACATGTGGCCATGGACAGGTTTATGTTCAATAATTTGTTAAATTATCTTTCGAAAAAAAGAATAATTTACGTAATATTTTAAGTACGTTGATGTAAATCGACCTGCACTATTCCCCCATCATTTTTCACTTTTATCCTAGGAGTCCCATTCTTACAGGAGTTTTTTCGCGATCATGTAGCGTTTAATTTAAATGCTGGTTGTCATTAGCAAAGGCAAATGCTTTTCACATAACAAGATGTATTATAAATAAAAAAAACTTACTTTGATAGAGGAACTGTGCAGATTAATGTTTATTAATATACACTAGGTGTAAAACATAATGCGACTACTGTATGAATTGCCGCCAAAATCGTAAAATCTTTTTACTTTGGACAGGATTATAAAAGTTGGTTTGAGTTCGCGCGCTCCTTATTGTCGGAAAATTTAGAAATGGAAAACTTCTTCTTGGAAATAAAATGTATTTATATATTTGTATAACATTAAAAGCGGTCAAAATTGACCAGATAAAGAAAGCGATAGCTGGGTTACAAAGGACTCGCAGATACATGCAGATTTTCGATGCAGCGTCGAGAGACATCATCCTCTATTAAAGAAGGGGCCAATTATTAAAGGATTTCACCATTTTTGGGTCAATTTAAAGAGGAATCGCTTTATGGTTTCCGCCTAGTATACTCATAATATCATAAAAATTATTCTTATTTTCTCCGAATATAATAATTAACCAAATTGATGACTATAAATCTGTTCATAGCCACTATGTCCTCAAACATTTTTTATCTACTTTCCCTTGCTTCATGGGGCCATTTAAGGTCCACCTTGTTTTCCCTGAAAAAAGGCCACTCGGCAAATGAAACTAGAAACTATTAGTTAACTTTTCGGACCTGTCACGATATTTTTAATGTCCACGATTTTTCGGATAGGGGGGGGGGGGTCGAGCCAATGAATATGGAGTCAATGCGATGGATCGGCGGACTCTTGGGTCTTTTAGGTGGACGGAGCGACAAAATCACGTCTTGCTAGAATGACACGATGCGAGTGTAACCCCTGAACGAGAGAATTACATGGCACGACTGCCTGCTTTGTGGTGCGAGAAACACCCAGGCTATCGTACTTTTTGCATCAACGTCAGCGAAACCATGCGGAAGTACTCCAAAAAAGGGGTTATATAAGCGGAGCGCCTACTCTATCAGAACCAGAGCAAGCCGGCAGCAGAGATAGAGGTGACAAGACAAACCGCGGGCAGGCATCCAGTAGAATACGAGCGATGCTTTATGACCTGGAGAAACATCAACATCCAGGTTTTTCCCAAGCCGACCACTGGACTATCAATTGTTGTGTGTATAATGCTTTGGCCGATACGAATCGTAAGACAAAATCAACGGTTGATCATAAGACCAAAACGCTAACGAATCAACTCACCATAAAGATAGGCTGGGCAAGACAGTACGTATCCCGCATTCAGCGTGCGATTGACTACATAACATCTGGCAGGAATTTTACCGTCATGGTTCAAAGGTTTGCGCGCGAACGTCAGATCCGGTATGACACGCTTAACAAGTCAAAGCTGCTGAGCATCAGGCAGCATATTGTTGAGAGCATACTGTTGAGCATATTGTTGAGAGCTAAGAGAAGAGAGAGAGGTGGATCAGAAAAAACCAACAGTTTCTCTCTGAGCCATCTCGACTCTTCCAAGACCCTCCAGTTACTGTCGACCATCCGTCCAAACCACAGAAGGTCGAAGTCTTTTGGAGAGAAGTCTGCGAAGTGCAACACAGACTTGACGAAGGCTCAGAGAACATAAATAGCTTCATGGAGCTGTGTGATTCTCTCATAACAACACCTGAGCACATCCGAGAAGGTGAAAAAAGTATTGAGAGATATGAAGAATTATTCCGCTCCGGGACCAGATGGTATCAAGACATTCTCGTGGAAAAAGTTTTCTTTAACCTATCAGCATCTGGGCCACATTTTCACCTCATATTTGAATTCGGAAGAGCAAATTCTGAAGTAGTTGGTAGAAGGGCGCACAGTACTCCTGCCGAAAATGGGCAACTAAGCTGACTTGAAGAATTATAGGCCAATCACTTATCTGAACACACTGTATAAGATAGTTAAAGCTATCCTAAATGATAGGATTGTTCGGGTAATCGGACCTATGCGGCAAGAAATGTATGAACAACGAGGCTCAAAGAATGGCGTAGCAGGATGTCGGGAGAACCTGCTTATTGATAAATGTGTCTGCAAAGATGCAGCATCCTACCAGCATGACCTATCGATGGGCTCAATTCATTACCAGAAAGTTTTTGATTCGACCTCCCTTAAATTGATCATCTGTCTTTATGAAAGCTTATAGGATCATCCGCAAATGGTTAGCTGCATAGAGAGATTGATGCTACTTTGGAAAACAAGATTTACTATCACACGAGCCACACACCACATGAGCCCATTCCTCTTTTGCCTCACACAGGAGCGTGCCCGACTGCATTTTCCCTTCTTACCACTCTCTTACCTATACTTGTTCCGTCAAGGTTAGATATATTGTCTCCAACAGGAGGTGAATATGCTGCGTCACTATCAGTGTCTTCATGCTTTGAGGATCTTCTAAGCCTTCCTCTAGGTTTAGACACATTTCTTACTTTGGTAGGAAATACCGGAGTACCGGAGGTAGTTTTTCTTTTTACAGTTTTGAAGTAAATAGATTTTTTTTAATGAGTACACTTGGTTCTTCTTGAATATTCTTAAACTATTTTCTGCCTTTGGAAACATGTTGAGGGTAGGCTTTCTTAAAAAATTTGTAGATGGTGCTTAACCCTTCTTCTCATCCTTCGTTGGCCGTTGGGTTGTTGCCGAGCGTGTTGTGGGAAAGGACTTAGTTTTTTTATTTGTTGTGAAATTTCATGCAACTCATGAAATTCATGGAATTAATGGAATTTAAGGAATTTATAGAATTCAAAGCATTCAAAGAATTTAAGGACTTCATTTATTTTTACGCAATTCATGAAATTTACAGAATTCACGGAATTTATGGATTTCAAGAAATTCGCGGGATTCGAAGGAATATACGGAATTATCGGATTTCATGGAATTATCATAATTCATGGATTTAATGGAATTTCTCGAATTATTGGAATACATGGAATTATCGGAATTCAGGGAATTCGTGGAATTCACAGAATTTATGGTTTTCAAGAAATTCACGGGATTCAAGGGAATATACGGAATTATCGGATTTAAAGGAATTCCTCGAATTATTGGAATACATGGAATTATCGGAATTCATGGAATTCGTGGAATTAACAGAAATCACGGAATTCACAGGAAGTGCTGAATTTTCGGAATTCGCAGAATTTGCGGATTTAATAGAATTTTTAGAATTCATAAAATTCACGGAATTCACAGAAATCATAGACCTCGTGCATTTATGGATTTTGTGAAATTCATGAAATTTACGTGAATTCCTTTTTTTCCGTGAACTTCTTTTTTCGTGAATTTCGCGTTAATGTCCTGAATTATGTACCGTGCCCTAATATGTTTAACTTCTCCTCATCTGGTTCCCAAATATGGCTGTTTGTTACTGAATGATTTGCAGAGAGTATCAGCTATGATCAAAACCTTCAATTCTTTCAATGCTGTGTAATGGTGTCGGTGTAATGGTGCCGGTTCCGCCTTTTTTTACGGTGGTTTAAAAAAATTCTCGAATGCAACATTTGATGACGCAGTCGTATTATATCCCGCGGTGCACGAGACCGAAGACGAGTTCCGCAACCATTGCACTCGATAAAACCCGCTAAATATACTATTTAGTTACATATTAATGCAATTCCCTCGTTTTCAAACTTGACTATTTTGCTTGTCGGTTAAACTACTACAGACATCTAGAGTTGTAAACTGATACTATGTTAACATCGTGTTCGTTTTTTCATTCCTCTAGCAGCTTTCAGATAAGTCATTAATTAAAGACAATGCTAGTCAATCCGAACCAATCACAAAAAAGTTTTGAATCTCGTTTGTTGAAAGACACTTGATCTTCACTTCCGGGAAATGGTGAAAGAATTTCAAGGATGGAAACATAATATAAATGTTGGAACACTTTAACTTATCTTCCAGATTAACAATTAACATTAACATTAACAATAAACTAGGAAATTTTTCAGCAGCATGCCGCTATCCTCTTGAGGGAGATTCTATATATTGAAAAATTAAATACCATAAACAGTTAAACTTATATAATAGTGTTAGCAATTTTTAGAATCATATTTTGTGGGTAATTACGCAGAAGAAGTACTTATAATGCTGGCGTATATCAGACATATAATTACGTGGCATTGACAAAATTTAAGATTTTGATCATAACTGATATACTTTTTGAAAATCAGAAAATCATGTCAGAAAATATATACCAACTAACCACTAAGTGGTTATGCAGTACAGGCATGCCTCAAAACTGTATTAAACGATCATATTTTTGATCCAGATGACGATTTTGCTTTAAATCCTGGTCTATTTCATTAGCCTAAAAGTAATGTAGGTATAAAGTGGGGTGTATATACTAAAAAATATTAAACGTTGCTTGAATCTCACATGGAAATGGCATTCAGTTCGTATATCTTTTACGAGAGAATTAAATAAAATAGTCGTGTATAGTTTAAGTGTTGAATTAAGCCCGTTTTATCTATACTACTCCGAATCATTCCGTTCGATTACGAATAAATGTGAAAACTGTTTCTGGCGCACAGACTATTTTAAAGGGAAAGCTGAATTCAGTCTAAATAATTTCACACAAATCTGAAAATAATTATCATTACTTCTGAATCCAGTGCAACACGTGATCATCCAGAATGATTTTTTTGCCATTTAACTTTAAATCCTAATGATTCCGTAGTGGGAGAGAGATTCCGTGCCATTCCTTCGTCGGTCCAAATGATTCGGCACGAATCAGAATGAAAATTCCCTAACACATGAATCTATGGTAAGAATCAAATTCATTCCGGAAAATTCCGTACTATTCACATAGAACGGAATAAAATTATTGTTACATTTTATTCCGATTAATGGCGCGAATTTGTTCCGAGTGATTATGTGACACTCCTCCCTCATCCCGGATGATCTACACTATTTCCATTCTGTCCAAATCTTATGGCCTCCTAATGATCCCGAAATGTATGAACCAGTGGAGCCCACAGTCCTTCTTCCAAAGAGCTCCTAGTCAAATTTTACACAAGCAAATGAATTGCAGCTGGTTCTCAAAGAAAAGTGAGTTGGTACGAAGCTCTTAAGTTCGAAGTTAAGAAAACATTTAGTTTAAATATAAATATACATATAGTTGCAGAATCCACTTGTTCTGCTGGTATCGAGAAAAATATACCTTTAAATTCGTCATAATGCATTTGGATGCCAAGTTTCTTATTGTTTCACGTTTCTTTATATATTAATTTAATTATGGCCTACGATCGAAAAAGCTGTAAATTATTATTACTTGGACATGAAATTTATTTAATATTCGTATTGGCGCTCATTTTAACTGCTAAAACTCTTTTAAAGTTGAAAAAGTGAATCCTTTCTGTGGCAGCAGTGTTTTACACTGTATCGGTTTCATTTTGATGCTTCGGTGCAGCTCCGACAATACCGTTGGGTAACTATTCCTCATAGCTCTGTTCGAGCTGTTCTTATATGCGCGGGATATTTCTATTTCAATACTTCTGTTACACAAAATAATGCATTGTTCACATTTTCCTATATTTTTATTACCTTATTTCTTTAAATACGTAGTAACAAATAACAATTTTTCAGATTTTGTACGCAGCAAGAAATGCAACTCATAAGAATAAATTTGGCCAAGAATTACCCTGGACTTATGACGACACAAAACCAGGCGAATAAGTGTATTCTTTTTTATCAAACGATTTTTAAAGAGCATATATATAATTTTTGTATTATGAAATCATTTACGGGGTTGAGAATTTATTGACCTAAATTCTCTATATGTTATGTTTAACAAATATTAAATGAATAAATCTAGTTAGAATCTGACTTTGTTTTGTTTGATACACCACGAATAAGGAATCTCATTTTTCCACCAGGCTTAAGTTGGTTATTAAACTGTGACCTACATGTCTGCATGGGACTGTCTCAGTACATATCATCAGTCTCGGACATATTATTTTAACGCAATCAAGTGATCTGATAAAAGTAGTATGTCTGATTTGACATACTGAACAAAGTGCATGGTGGAAGGCTGGGAGCACACACAGCTTAAGGTGAGATTCAAACCACTAGAACCTAGGTAAAGTTTCATGGAACTATTTCTAGCGATAGCGGTTCAGGGATCGAACCCCGGATCTTTAGATTGAATTCGCTTTCAGGAATGATTTTTACTGTAACAACATACACTTTCCGCAATACCACTCATACCTGAGTTGATTAAATCAACTGGTTGAACTACATAAACAAATATTCGTCACCATTCTTAAGAATTTCAGTGGTAAGCTTCTCTGCGACATCAGCTTTGCTATTCTCTAAAATCCTAATTGAAATCCCAGTCTTGAATACTTTATTTCATATTCTGTCACTTTCATGGGCATTTTCAAACATATGTCTTCTATAACACCGGTGTTATGTTCTATTACTTCACCTCCTTATAATTTTTTGATAAAATCACTAACACAGTCTTTCACTTTGTCCGTATTCTACACCATTTTACCATGAATCCTAATTTACGAATAAATTAATACTACTACTTTCTTTCCTAAACTTTTTACCTTATTTCCAAAATGATTTTCGACCGATGTACTCGAAGGTTCAAACTGCAAAATCCTATCATTGTAAAACCTTATTCTCCCACCATATTATTCGTTTCCTGTTATAGATTCTTTGATCCTTTACCACTAACCATGTATCCTTATGTTCACTCGGGCCTTACTGACTTATATCAGGACAAGCTTTTCTTGTTATAAAATATTCACTTTATCACCTGCAATTTTATGTCGTATTTATGAAGTTGTATTTTTTAAATAAGTGATTAAATTTTTTTGTTTAAATTAAGGCTATAATCTTTCTGTTGGAGAGAGAGAAAGAGAGAGAGAGAGAGAGAGAGAAAGCGAAATCAACACAATCTTTTCACATCTGACAAGGTAACGTGATAAGCACAGTTTGTTTACAATTATGATTTATTAAGATTTTCAGTTGACAAAATCTAAAAGAGTTCAAACTTCTGCCCAGTCGACAGTCGATCGACAAACGAAATTCGCGAATCTTCTACTGGCCATCGCTAATCGTCAACCATCCATCGTGCGTCGTTTACTATCCATATTTAATAGTCAGTTTTCTATAATCATACGTCTATTATCTGTTTTTAAATCGACAATTATCAACTATCCGATAGAAGATTGATAATCGGCAAGTATCTGTAGTTAAGGGACAATTATCAAATAGTAGACGTCAAGTCAGTCATCAGCCGACCATTGTCTATCGTCATTTACCAATCGTCTTTTTCATGTCGTCAATCATCAATCGTCAATCACTCATTGTCAGGTGACAATTAATAACCATATAATTTGACGTTTCTCAATTCACAGTTTGTAGTTGGTGATCATCGGTTATTTATTATCAATTGTCAAATGCCGATTACACAGGACCACAAAAAGGTTGTGGGAGTCTACTGGGATTCTAATAGGTATAATTTATGTTTTGGGGGTCGTTGAACACGAATCCATTTGCAGAATTTAGTCAGCTCGTCATAACTTTCAATAAATTCAAAAAATCGTTCAAAACCGAGAATTTCTGCATAAATTTCGTCTCCAACCCTACAAACCCTAAATTAACCAGCCTCAAGCGCACAAACTAACAACCCCCAAATCCACAAACCCCAAACCCTAAACGAACAAGCTCCATACCAACAAACCCAGAAACCCCAAACCAACAAGCTCCAAACCTAAAAGCTCCAAACCCACAGACTCCAAATAGACAAGCTTCATATCCACAAACCTGCAATCCCCAAACGCACAAACCCCAAACTAACAGACCCCAAATCCACCAACCCCAAATTATACCAATTTCTCAATTTGTATTATAAGATGTGGGGTATTTGAGTTTGTGGAATTGAGGTTGGTGGGTTTGGATTCGGGTTCTGGAGTTTGGGGTTTATGAGTTTGTTTGGCGATTCAAGTTTGGAGACTAGAGCTCAGTTAATCTCAAAGCATATGAAGTTTAGAAGTCTGACTAAATCTTCCACTTTGGTCAAGTTCTTATGATACTGTTCAAAGTCCCCTCGCTCTCACGAGGGGTGCTTGTTTAGCATAAGTCCCCTTGCCTCTCACGACATTTGTTCTTTAAAACTATCAATTCTTATCCTTTTTTTCGGAATAACGAGTCTTTTTTGTTTCAAACGATCTGCGAATAGGCCTTTGTCCATGTGGTATTTTAGTATCATGTTGTAGGCTCCAGCAGTAATCAGCCACCATATTTTCATTCCAATCACCCTGATATCTTCGTCCCATTCTTTTAATAACCTGATGAAACCTTTCACCCTTCTCCTTACTGAAAGCCCCAAGATTTTCCGTAAAAAAATCAATATGTGAATCAAGTTAATGAACTTTTGAGTTCATTAAATATCGCAAATTTTTGTATACGGTCAGCAATGTCCTCAACATATTTTTTATAATCTGGATCCTTATTGTTACCTAAAAATTTGAATAAAATATTTTTAAGCTTGTCCAAGCAGCGAGTTCAAGTGTTGTTATTTTATTTTCAAACTTTTCGTCATTTATAAGAGCCCTTATTTGAGGTCCATCCAAAACTCCTCCATCAATTTTTGCTTGAGATAAGTTTGGAAACTTGATGAAGAGATAATTGAAAGCATCAGTGTTATTTAATTTCATAGCTTAATAAATTGCTTTATGAGCCCAAGTTTAATGTGCAAAGATGGTAAAAGTATCTTTGTAGTGTTTACTAATGGATCATGTAATGCATTCTTTGAACCTGGTGTTAAAATCTGACGAGCTGTCCAAACTTTTTTTATGTAATGGTTAGCACGATCACGACTACCCCATTCACACAAAAAATAAGTAAATTTAACAAATCCATTTTGTTGACGAAGTATAATTGTTATGATCTTCAAGTCACCGCATATTTTCCTGTTAAGTTCGTCATAATTCTAGAGAGTGCTACCGGTAGAGACGCATACACATTTCCATTGTGCAAGAATACTGCTTTTAAACTTTATGTGGATGAATCAAGAAACGACCGCCAACTACCAGCATTGTAATTGATGTCATTAAACTCAAAAATCAAACCTTTAATATCATTACAAAAAAACTAATGAGCCTTCCTTAGAAAAATAACGCCTAAAAGGTTCGTCTCTTTTTCTGTAAAAATATACCTTATTATTTTTTGTAAGAAGACTTTTGTCTTCTAGCCTAGATGTGAGTACATTCTAGGCATTCCGCATCAAACCAGGGGTTTGCAGACTAACTTTTTTATTGATATTCGAAATCATTCCTGATTTTGATGCAGAATCATAAATTATCTTTATTAAGCTCTCTGACTGTTCTAAAAGAATAGTCGGTGTAACACAAGGAGCAGCATTCAAAATTTCGATATTTTTTCTGTTAACTTTTTTTTCGATTTCATTTAGTTTCTTTAATAATGTCTCTTAGAATAGTCTCTAATGTAACTGCAATCGAAAAATCGTCTGAAAGAGTGACAATATGCAGTACTTTCAAGTCTCTAATACGTATGGCCCACTTTATAGCAACCCAAAGTAAGTCAATGGTAGATTTTCTTATGCTGTTAACAAAATGAAATTGCGCAGAATCATCAATAGAGGTTCTGACATTTAGTAAAATTCAATTCAGTATCTAAATTCCCCCTCATACAAAAAATGCCTAAATTTCCAGGTAATATTGTCCTTAACTTTTTTTTTATTTCTCGGCGGGGAAGGGGGTAGTGTAAGGAAGGGATTATAGAATTTTTAGATTGTAAATCCTCACAAGGTCGTCCTGTGACGTTCCTCACTTGGAACCATTGTCCAAGTTGTATCCAAGGTCTTTTGTTTCTGGTGTCATTCACTCTACTGAAACTCTTTTTATTAACTATTTGCCGCCATATTTTTCTGTCCTGGCATACTTCTCGAGCTTCTATCACGTCCATGCAGTTTTTCATGCAGACTCTCGTGTTTCTATGGCTTCTTATGTCTCTTCTGACTAGGGTCTCATTCACACATTTTAACCATTCTTTGGGGTACGCTGCCATTTACTTTACATTGATCCACTTGTTTCAATAGTCGTTCATCTTTCATTCTCTCAACATGCCCAAACCATCTTAACCGACTTTTTCCCATGTGTAAATTAGTGTCTCTTCCGCCACAGATTCTTTAAGAGTTATCTCGTTACTCACTTTGTCCATCAGAGTATTTCCGCATAATATGCGGAAGAACCTCATGACAATCGCGTTAATTTAACTCTTATCTTTTTCTAGATAATTCCATGTCCCGCTACCGTATAGTAAAGTCGGTACAAATATAGAAATATGTATTGCCATTTTAGCCTTATGTGATATGTTTTTACTTCTGATAAGGGGGCTTGCTCTACTTATAACCTTCTTATCCTCTTTTATGCGTCTATCTAACTCGTCATCTATCTTCCTGCCTCTAGTAAATAAGCTACCATGATATACAAATTTTTCAACTTATTCAATTCTGTCACAAGTGATTTAAATTAGCAACTCTGCTGTTAAAATCTTCCCCCATAAAAAGCGGCAGGTTAGGATAGTTTAAGAGAATTTAATCTGTTATTTTATTAGGCTCAGTAAGAAAAAGCTTTATATTAGAGCTGGGATCGGCAAAGGCTACACCGACAATAAATTCGAAATTGTCACCTACTAGTTTAAGAAAGATATATTTATCGCATAAATGAAGAGTTTCCGATCTATATTAAGAAACGTCAAAGGATGTTCTTATCGCTGGACTTATATGACATTGAATTTTCTGGAGCCATCTTGTGCATTGATGAATAGTGTTGTCATAAGCCAAGTTTCACAGATACAAATAATAAGACTTTTGCCCACTTTATTGAGGAGATCTGGTAAACTTACGAACCCTCTTACATTCCAAAAACAGATGCATGAATTTTGTTTTTTCGTGCTAAACTATGATTTTATGACCTGGTTATCGTTTTCTATTATTGTTAGCTTTGAGCTTTGTAGAAATTGTCTAAATGGAGCTCCAAACTTTCGAGTTCTTAAAGTTTTAACCTTTTTTTTCAATAAATTTTTAGAGATTCGCGGCCTACCTGTTTTTCTAGTTCTGAAAGTTGTATAGTCATCACTGTCTCCATTGCAAATACTATCATTTTTCATTATTCTAGATTACCGTGATCATGGTAGTTTTTGTTGTTTCAGTTTTTTTTTTTAATTGCAGAAGGGTATTGTATTTCTTTTGCTTGTCAATTCTCTATATTTTTGTGAGATCGTTTGAGAACATTATATTCATAGATCGTAGGTTTTCCGCATTTTGTAAAATGGCTCTCTTGCATGTCGCATTTGCAAAGGAAACTAGTATTGGCATTGAACCTTCTTGAATTCCTAATCTTATAGTTTTCATAATGTTTATCTCAGAAATGTTCACATTGGCATTACCGAACATCTGTTTGAACCTAGAGAGTAAATCAGCATTTTCCGTAGTAGTGTTCTTTACAGTATATAGCAGAATATTTTAGGCTCTTTCTTTAATAAAGAGGAAATCGATTATCCTCTCAAAATTTTGCACTCTCTTCTCTAAACAAATATTTTTATCTTCAATCCCTTGGCACTTATTTTTGTACACATACAAGCCATTCAAAATTTTATCAGTCGCCTTTTTCATTTCCTTATAATCTCTACACCTTGTGTTTAATTTGTTCTTTAAATCCTTAACATCCTCCTGAGTACTTTCAAGAAGTTTCATAATTTACCAGTTTACGGAGCGAACCTCAAACACGAATGCTTTCAGTGAATGCCAACACGTAACTCGGGATTTATATAATATATAAACATCATTTATATCTATATTTCCAGCGCTTATAGCACTCGATTGGGCGACCATCCGCGACTTAGGACCGGGTTGTTTATTTGCTGTGTTTTAACCAATTCGGGCGGGAGATTTGACGTCGCGGATGATTATGTGCTTACGATGGGTAAGGTCAAGTTTCTCCCTTCAAACTCGAATTTGAATAAACATGTTGAAAGTTTCGGATGAAAAAAATGTCTATCCGTCTGAATCCAGTTTATGAAAAATCTGTATCCCAATCAATCAGTTTTATTTAGATGTAATCCGAGATCGAACCCAGAATTTTTATCCGACAGGATCCAGACTACTCCACAGCTGTAACCACGATTCCAACCCAACTAAATCCGATCTAACCCGAGGTCGAAACAAGTATTTCTATCCAATTACATCTGAACCAATCTGAGCCAGACCAAAGATGTCAATCCAACTGAATCCGATCTAATCCGAGGTTAAAACCGAGATTGCAGTTTACCTAAATTCGATCAAACTTGAGGTCGAAACCAGGACGCTTATCCAACTGAATCCAAACTAATCCGAGCGCAGACCAAGGCTCCTATCTGACTGAATTCGAAGGCAAAAGCCAGATTCCAATCCGTCTGAATACGATTTCGAAACAAAGATTCCAATCCAACTGAATCCAAAGCCGAAAGAAGGATTTCTATCTCAGTGAATCCAAATTAGTTCGAGGTCGAAAAAATTCCAAATCGATTGAATCCGAGCACAAAGGAAGAATTCGTAACCGACTGTATCATAATTTGAAACGAGAAGGCGTCGCTGTGCAGCCAGTTAGAGAGATTTTCTCTCATTTCGTTCTGCTCAGTTTTCGTCAATTTCCACAGAGAATAGTAAGAAAAGTCACTAACTACATGGTGGATTTTCGTGAACGTCTCTATCAAAAAAAGTGATTTTGTTAAGTGAAGTTTTCTATAATTTTGAGCCATAAAAAGCATTTTTTTCTAGTTCTGGGTTTGTTTTTTGTTGGAAACTTTGATCTCGAATCTTAATACATCTGTGAATTCTAATTAGAATTATTGAAAGTGATGGCAACACACATGTCGGCTAAGCCGTTTCCTCCTTTCATGGAAAGATTCGACTTAATGGCCCTGGTGGACTGAATGAAGGAAGAGGATACGCTACAGCGTACTCTTATAGTATCCATATAGTGTCCCTTCCGTATCATGCAAAAAAAGAAAAAAAAGAGCAAGATGGGCATTTAACTTGTTACAATTTGGGTTGTACGTTAAATTTTCCATAAGAATGTTACGGAATAATTGCAATAGTGCTTTTTGCAGCATTGAACATTTAAAGAAATGTCATAACTTCTGCTGAAGGTGACTTTATGATGATGATGACTTTATGTGATGCGATTGAAGTCGCCTTCATCCTATGATAATGACACGTAATGTATTTTTTAATTTGTTAATGCTGCAAAAAAAAATATTGCAATTATTCCGTGATTTTCTCACGGAAAATTTAACGTAGAATGCGAATTACAATATATTAAAGGTTCATCTTACTTTTTTTAGATTTTGTTGCATGATACTGAAGAGATACTATGGGGATAATATAAGAGTACGCCGTAGCGTATATTTTCCGTTCCCTCGGTCCAGCAGGGGGAACAACCGTTCGGCCTACTATAGGGAAAGGTCAATCAAGTGACTATTGAAAACAAGGGGATTAGAGAAGAAGATAAATATATCAAGTCTGAGTTGGCGAATCAAAACCGTAGAATTGATTTTCTTGAAAGATAGGTGAGAAAATATAATGTTATCTTCTTTGAAATAGAATAGGAGAACGAAGATACGAACGAAATAATTTTCTCAAATAGAAAACAATCTTAAATTACCGCATTATGAGGATCATTTTGAAGAGGAGAACACGCTTAAGAAATGGTTTAAAGAATCATGCCCGTCCAATCCTGGTTCAACTTAACTAATTAAATGATCAGAAAATTCTTCTGGCAAATGTAAAGAATCTGAAATGAAATCGAAATCTGATTATAAGAATATTTCGCGAAAAAAAGTGCAAGCAGGGATGAAGCGTAAGGCATCTAGCTCACCCTCAACAATAGTTAACGGGACATCATACAATTTTTTAAGCAAGGATTCAAACAATCAAAAAAATCACACTTCTCGAAGGAAGAAGGAAAACATCGAATAGCTTTTGAAGTTTAGAGAATCCCAGATAAAACAAAATATACCTCGGATTCTATACAAAAACTGTACAAAATTTAAAAATCGAATATACTGCACGGACTTGAATATTATTTTTTGGATCTAGATGGATACCCAAATTTAGAGTATGCTATAACTGAAGGGAACATGCATACTTTCTGCATATCAGAAACATGACGCACCTATCAGCCACGTAAGCTTCCAGTTCATTAGCTCATTTATGGTCCAATCTCGAGTACTGCTATCAAAGAAAAAAGCACAGGTAGAGCAAGTGGAAGAATTATCATTTTGTCAAGAAAAAGGTAAAATAAATTTAGAAGTAGTAACATTTTTAGAATGATTTATTTTTGTATAGACCCTTATAAAAGCTAGTCTATTTATTATTGGACTAGTTTATATAAAACCAGATTGAGACTCAAAGATAAGCCTAGAATTATTATAATTAGAAATTTAAGAAATACAAATACGTTATTTAAATGCTATTTCTTATGTTGGAGGTGATTTTAATACTAGTGTTCGTAAAAATATAAACCTAAATAATGAAATATATAATGGCATAACTTTGTTTTGTAATAGAAAATCAATAACTTTACTTCGTTGACTGTAGCGGGGAAAACAATGGACCAAATGCATAGTATTAGGTCTATTTTTGCCCTATTGTTCTAATATCTTCGTGAAACCTAATTTTTCTATATAAGTGTATTTCAAAGATAGTTTTTATTTTTAATTACTATTTAATGAAACAATAAAATGATAATTATTATTATTTATTACAAAGACATTAACGAAATAAAGTTTTGTCCCATGTATTTGGTCCATGATTTTCACCTCAGCACTCAACGAAGTGAAGTTAACTGATGTTTAAAGGTGAAAGTGCCTAATACAGACACAGTAGCGGGACCTTTGAAGAGGCTTTTGTTCTGCATTTAATTTCATTGATTCGAAATGAACAAACGTTGAATCAGTGGACGTTTAAATAGACATTAGTTATGACAAGTGACCAGTTTAAAAGCTGTGGAAACAACAACTTTTGTCTAGGTACTTATTTTTTAATATATACACTGTTGGTCAAAACTTCAGGACACCTCTTTTTTAATGACTGAAAAAGTTCACTTAATTTCGATTAGGTCAGAGTTGAAATTTGTTCTCTAAAATAAATTCCTATCACAGCGCAAGAACTCAAAGTTATTCCATGCTGATAAGGTGTTGCGATACTGTAAATTAATAGATTTAAAATGTTCTCAAGAACATTTAAAATACTGATTATTGCGGAAGTTATTGAAAATGTAAGAAAACATGGAAATTTGCACTATTTTTTCAATATCAACTTTAAAAATAGACAAATTGGCTTCATCCTGGGCTCATTTTGTATAGAATTTTAAGAGCATTCAACCCTTTAGAGGGAACAAATTTCATCTCTGACATAATCGAAATAAACTGAACCTTTTCAGTATTCAAAAAACAGGTGTCCTGAAAATTTTGACTGGCAGTGTACAATATATAGTGTTTATTTCATTGGAACTACCACTTTGAATCATTTCACGGTTGTTGAGTTTTTATGGCGTTTAAATTATTTGTTAGGTTTTGAGAACTTTAGGGGACTTCTAATGATTTATAGAAATTTAAATTTGCCTTGTTGAATTTTCAGTGATAATATGGATTTTTTAATTTTTCAGTAGAATTTTAATGAATAAGATAACCATGACCTTTAATGCAAACAAGGGCTGAAATTAAAGATAAATTATTACATGGTCAGGGAGCATATGATCGACCAGACATTGTTTCATGAGTTTTTAATGCAAAGAAAAAGGAAATAATTGAACCTGTAGTGAAACAACAATTGTTTGGTGAACTACAAGCATATGGTACTTGCATGTTGGTGGCATTAGGGAGAACGTGTGTAGGGTTTTCAGGGGTGAATTGGGATGATAAAAATTAATCTTCTGAGTAGTTGTGGGGTCGAATTTTTCTGAATATGAAAAGTGATGAGCAGACCGAGAAGGCGACTCTCGGAGTGTTGATAAGCTAGGTCAGACAGTTGAGGGAAGAAGTAAGGGGGGCTGTGGAGCAGATTGAAAATATGAGACAGGACCTGAGATTAAGAGAAGAGAAAAGGGAAAATGAGTTAAAAGAGTTGAGGGAAATAGTAGAAGGTTTAGAGAGGGATATCGTGTCGCGGAAGAAGAAAAAAGAGGATAAAATGAAGCAGATGGAAGAAGAGATTAGTGTGTGGAAGGAAAGGACGGGCAAAAGGCTTGAGAATGTGGAGCACAGGTCGGAAATAGAAGTAAGTGACATGGGGAGGGCTAGAAGAAAGGTATTTGGGAGAGGGTAGAGAATATGAAAACGTAGGAATGAAACGGAGGAGAGACTAGGCAGAGAAAGGAACAGAGCAATGTATTTAAAAATAGATGGAAATGAGAAGGCAGATAGGAGAATAATTATTGTGATCAGATGATTAAAGCTAAAGAGTGGGATAGATATGAAGGGGTAGAAGCGCTGTTAGACATCATAGGGTGGGTTAAGGGCAATATAGGGAAAGTTAGGCAAGAGGGTGAAAGGAGAATAAAGTGGTGGTTGTGGAATTGGATAAGAAGGTTTTCATCGGTCAAGATTTGACGAGGAAGGAAAGGGATATGAAAATAATGCGGAACAACAGGGCATGGAGAGAGACGAGTCGAGGGAGGGTAGTGAAGGTAGGTTATCGGAAACTAAAAGTATATCAGAAAATATAGGTATGGCACGAGGAGAAGGAGGTTTTAAAGCAATTGCAGAGGAGTTTGTTTCGTGGGAAGTAGGGGTTGGGCGTAAAACAGGGTGGATGTGTAGTAAAGGTGCAGTCCTGGACCGAATAGGTATGGTAACAGGGACACAGAAGAAGATATTTAGAACGTAGAAGAAAGAAATGGTGAAGCCGTGGTGGGATAGGGAATTGAAAAAGATGAAAAGAAAGGTGAAAATGAAGTACAAGAAGTGGAAAGAAAGAACTTTGAAAAGAAAAGAGTACGTAGAAATGAGAAAGGAGTTTAGGCTGATTTGTAAGAAGAAAGAGCAGGAGAAGAGAGATAAGAGGATTAGACAAACGAGGGAGGTCGATGGTGATGGGATGAATGACGGTTGAAAAGATCTAATTCAGCATGGCTGGACGGGATAGACAACGAAGCGTGGCTGTTTGACGCACAAGAGGTAAAGGAGGGGCTGGAAGGGGATAGTGCAAAGAATATGGAGGGGGAAGGATTCCCAAGAGGATGAAGGCAGGGGTTTATCTTAATACTGCAAAAAAGGGGATAGGAAGAGGCAGGAAAATTATAAAGGGATTAGGCTGATGAATACAGCGTACAAAGTGTATGGGATAGTTTTGGCAAATAGGCTACGGAAGGATGTCGAGGGGAAAGGAATACTATCGGAGACGCAGGCGGCCTTTAGGTAGGAAAGAAGTACTATCGACAATAATTACGTCTTGCATAACGTGGTGGATAGAAAATTAGCAACAAAGGGTGCGAAAGTATACACCTTTTTGTATATCTAAAAGACGCGTTCCCTTCGATGAATCAGGAGAGGTTGTGGGAGGCAATGGGAGAGAGGAGAATGAAGAGAGGCCTGATAAAGAGGGTAAGGAAGGTATATGAAGAGACAAAAGATAGGATGAGAGGAGCAGAGAGTTAGGATATGTTCATTTGCATATACAGATGGCATAGATCTGCTAGCAAAGAGCGAGGAGGCTTCAACGTAGATGAGATGATACTTGGACAAAAACAGGTTAGAGTTAAATGCAGAAAATTCCAAGGTTATGGTGTTCAGGAAAAGTTGAGGTAGGAATAAGAGCTGGGAGTGGAAGTGTAAGGGAAAGGCGGTACAGGAGGGGAAAAAGTTTTTGTACCTGGGCTTCCTTTTTCAGAGTAATGCGGGAGTGAATGATCATATAAAAGAAAGAGTGAGAATGGCAAATGTCGTGATGAGGCAGATTTGCGATTTGTTCGAATCGCTAGTGATGACTGTCTCATTTTATGGAATGGCGTTGTGGGGATGAAGGTAAGTCAGGAGGGAGACAGAAAGAAAAATTTTAGAGATTATAATGGGGATTCGAGTATACAAATATGAGGAGAAATTTTTGGAAGAGGGGGGAAGTAAGATGGTCAGTGAGTGTTGGTTGGAGAAGGAGAAAATGCGTAGGTGTGAAAATATGGAGGTGGAAAAGGAAAGGTATCTTAGAACGAATGGATTGCAGATGGATGAATTGAGATGGATGCACAAGGAAGGAAGAAAGGTATATGAGGTGGTTAGGATGAATGGTACGGAGAAAGAGATGGCAGAAGTTGAGGAAAGAATCAGAGAGCCTAGGTGTCACAGGGACTGTGCGTGAATTCTGCCAAGGGAGAGAGCGCAACATTTGTGGAAGAAAGGAGAGAAAGGAAGTCAGAAACTTATAGCGATGATAAGATGTGGATGCATGAAGAAGTATAAGATGTTATGGCTTTCTAGAGATAAGAAGATTTGTGAATTTTGCGGGAAGAGGGATGCAAAATTGCAGCACTGGTTGGATGAGTGTGAAGATGTGTAAAGAAGCGGGAGAAGCAGGGAGGTATTGTTGCATGAAAGTGGGCACAAAAGGGGGTGTTGGGTAAGATTGAGAAGAAGGGAAGGAAGAAGGAAGAAGAATTGAAAAGGAAATATTCTAAATAGAAGAGGAAGTAGGTGTAAGAAAATGGTAAATATTGTAAACAGTATATAAGTAGTAGGTATAAGCTGCGGAGGCAGAGGCTGGCAATGCGAGGCAAAGCGAGAAGGTGTGTGGCGTGAGGTGCACACGGGATGCATGAATGCACACACATGCGTGTGTGGCGTGGTCAGTCGAAGAGTAGAAGACTAGCCTATTAGAGCGAGCGGTCTTAGAAATAAGGTGTGGATGGATGTTAGTGTTTAAGAGGTAGTTGTAAGAAAATTCTGTAAGAAAATGGAAGTGTAAAAGAGCGAGTTTTTTAAGGCCAGCGGAATAAATAATAAAAAGGGATCCTGAGATAGAATCAGTCACAATTACGACACTCTTGCTGTTTCTATCGCCTCAAACTGGGGTGAAATATCGATAGTAAATATGTATAGAAACCCTGTAGCTATTGTTAACGCTATTAGCTGGAATGATTTTTCATCTATATTTATGGGTGGTGATTTCAACTGTCATCATCAGTCCTGGGGCTGAGCTAAAGCTTGTCCGGTTGGAAATAAATTGTATAGTTCGAATCATACTTCCAACCTTCTTATTTTAAATGATGACTCATCTACACACTTCACGAATCCCAATCAATCTAAATCTGCAAGCGATCTCTCCTTGGTTTCTGGTTATTTTTCTCCCTTGTGTCTGTGGAAAGTTGAAAATTATAAAATGGGTAGTGATCACTTCCCTATTGCTACAACTATTGGTATCCCTTGTTTATATCACGAATTCTTTTCTCACAAATACGATTTAAAAAACGTTTCTTGGTATATTTTCAGAAAACTCCTAAAACGTCTTAATTTGTTTGTGATAAAAATAATAGTAATCCTGCCTTAACTCTTCAAGCATACTATGAATTATTTTATTTAATAAATAATGTTCGAAGTTGGAAAGACTGAAGAGAGCAAAATTAGGCAGATTTATACATAGGTGTAATTTTGAAAACTTCTTAGATCTTTAAAAATTGGAGGCAGAATCTCTAAAAAAAACTTTTTAAAAATCAAAAATCTTAGTTTGGAGATCATTTTGTGAAGCCATCACTTCCACTGTCCGCACAGAAACAAAAACAAAAATGGAAACTTTTATAGAAGCCTTTAGAGAATCTAGTTTGCTTCCCACACACTTACCTTCTATTCTACCTCTTTCAAATTCACCGTCTACTGAAACCTGTCCTTCTAATTTTCCAAACGAACCTTTCTACCCCTGCGAGTTGCGCCTTGCCATTTCCAGCCATAATAACAAATCCTACCCAGGATTGGATGAAATCAATTACGAAATCATTCAGAATCTACCAGATTACATCCTGAATCACTTACTAGATATTTATAATGTAATCTTAGATAAAGGTTCATTTCCCAACCAATGCAACAGAGTTTTCGTTTTTCCTATTCCAAAACCTAACTCCCATAAATTCTCTCCTATTGCTTTAACTTCTTGCGTATTGAAAACTATGGGAAGACTAGTAACTAATCGATTGAAATGGTGGTTAGAAAACTCTTATTTTCTCCCCCCATCCCAATACAGATTTCGTAAAAACAAATCTACTGCTGATTGTCATGCAATTTTCTTTACTGAGATTTATACCTCTTTTGTCAATTACTCATATGCAGCAGCCTTATTCTTAGACATTGAAGTAACTTACAATAAGGTAATACCTAATATTCTAATAGAAGACCTGGTTACATTAGGCCTCCCCTGGAAATATTGTAAGTTTTTCACAAGTTTGACTTCAGAAAGAGATATATTCTTCAGAGTACATAAAAAAACTTAGGACACATTTATCATACTCAGACTCAAAATCTAAAGAAACAAATAGCGGAAATACAAGCGGTGGCGCAGAAAGCAGTTTTAGGTGGTTTTCCACGAGCGGTGTAAACATTACGGATATCGGAAATCGAAGGACGCTCGCTCGCTCCGCGCGATCGATGCCGAGACGAACAAAAACCCCGAGGACGCACGAACCAGCCAACGGGTCAACGCTCAGGAACGTAAAAACAACAATAATCACATCTCAAACATACCATCCTCCTTGCGAGCTTACTAAAAGATCGCAATAATAAAATCTTACTATTAAATAAAACTTAGGTTCAATTAAAATAGGTAGGCGAACAAGTTGCGAGATGGAGCGAACAAACTCAGATTGCGCAGTTTTTACATAAACAACTCGAACTGCCCCATCTCGACCTAGAATACACTTAGTAACACGAACCAAATCCCACTTTGCAGGGGGAAAATTGGCATTCCGTAAAAGTACAAGATCGCCAACTTTAACATTAGGGCGCCGTGAAAACCACTTGGTATGCTGTTGCAAAGACAAACGCCAAAAATATTCTAAAATTCTTTGTTAAAATTACCAGCTAGACAAAAGATTTTCATGGACATACGAAACAGAAACAGTCGCTACACTTTTTAACGCTGATCTAATTAAAGGGGGTAGTAGGGTTAATTCGGTCAAAAAAGGCCATTTTTGAAGAATTTTTTTAAGAAAAAATGGTTATTGCACATTCATCTTAGTAATTGGTACATAATAAATCAACATTTCAAGAATATTTTCAAACATTTTCATTAACAAATAAGCATTTTTAAGCTTGTGAAAGCAAATTTTGGGATACGCCCCGAAAAAGTTACTTTGCCGTGCCACGCAGAACTCAAGACTGGATCATCTGAAACCTAAAATAAAAAAAATTTTATTAATTTATGAGTTTCCCTATGTCGCAACTCTGAGTTTTATTTGTTTATATTTTTTTTAAGTTTTAGTAACATTTTGAAGAGAAAACACCGATTTTGGAGAAAAAATCGACATTATTTATTGTTAAATAAACAAAAATAATGTTAAAAATAATTAACTCAACGTTGCGACCTTGCAAATTATGTATAGAAATAGTGTACCAAATTTCATAAGGATCGGTCTAGTAGATTCTAAGTTACAGTTGGCACCGGCTTTGAAAACGTCGATCTCGAAAAAAATGCTTCAAAGTTTTGCATAGTAAAAAACCCGAAATTAAACACTAATAGATTAGAAATTGTTTAATATACTCACACAGAATCATCAATGCCAGGTCTATAAAGTATAGAACTTTCATTTAGCATGTCAAAAGCATCTTCTTGTTCTTGCCTATGACATCTGCCAGTTAATCCCACTATTCAGGTGAGCGGCAGGTACATGATCCAGCACTCAGCCGTGACGGAGCGTTCGAAACGTCGCTCACTAATAATACCATATCTTTCTCAATTTTTCTCCGATTAATTTAAAATTTATTCGTAAGGTGTTGTTGACTCATTTTATAAAATAAAAAAACCAGGCTTTGTTCTTTGTTAAATACCCTACTACGCCATTCAGAAATGTCCAGGAGTGAGCACTTCGCAACTTTCCGCATCTTCGTTGGCAGGCACAAGAGGGTGGGAGTTTAGACAACTTCCAATTTGACACAACAGCGTTTCAAATTCTTCAACCGTAGGTGTGGCATTTGACAATAGCTATTGTTTACGTATGGTAAACTATACGTATGTGAAACTATAGTTTACGTATGTGAAGTTTTACACTCTTAAATCCCGCCTGCCACAGTCCGCCAAAGTGTGGAGCGATAGGAGGGATAAAATGCCAAGTCGTGCCATCAGAGGCCAACTCTGAAGCAAAATTAGGATCATTTTTTAATCTCCGAAAAGCTTCGAAAAGCTCTCGATGCCCCGCGAAAATTCTTCCCATTATTTCTGTATACATCAGTGGGAATTCCGCGACGCGAGGCAAAATGTCGAAAGACGGCAACAAAAGATTCGGTACTAGAATCGTGTACTAATTCCAAGTGGATCGCTTTAATAGCGAAACAAACGAAGATAGAGATCCAAGTCTTGTGTGAACTTATTCCACGTCCTAAGCTAGAGCGAACAAGATATGGACCCGCATTGTTAATTCCGGTGTGAGAAAAGGGACGTGAGGGCGTGACTCTAAGAGTTGGAAGTTCACTCATAATTTTAGCCTCCGTTCTAGCCTTTTCGCGTTTATAGACAATACATCGATGCACAATTGTCCGAATCTCACTTCGAGCGCCAATAATCCAATATTGAGTACAAGCCATATATAGAACTAGCTGAATCCCGGCATATAATAAATTTCGCTGAAATTGCTCTAGTATAAGACTAGATATCCTATGTTTAAGAAAAGTAGCGCGGGAATCTTGATAGGTTAACAATTTTGAGTGACGTAACTGGCCACTTAAAAATCGCGATGGCACGTAAAACATAGGAGCCAATCTCTTTCCTTCTGAATTGTAGCTGAATAAACAAAGCTTAGATTCTTTTGTGCCGGTTCCAAGGTTTCTGCCTTGCGTTGAGGTCAAGACTCTGAAGGGCTGTAAAGCTCCGTGGGCCCTTCTCATTAAAGAAAGAAAGTTATTAAATCATCAACTAAAAGGCCATGTGAGGCGCAGTCAGTCGGGTTTTGTTTAGATGGAACATAATATCAAAAGGCAGAAGGCTGTCCAACAAAAAATTGGAACATCAATTAATTCCAAAGAATTGATAACGAATGGAATCAGATTCGCTTAAAGAGTAGCGGCACAGATTTTAAGGTTCGAAATTCTCACTGTCTTAATCGGTGCAACCTTGGTTTCAGCCATGAGAATTTTAACGAAGATATGGTCTGATTTTGAAACGATACGCAGGTACACAACAGCAGCATAAGCTATGCGAGATGCTTTGGAGAATCCATGTCTTTGAATCGACTCAGTATCGATACCTTGGCACGTCCATCTAAGAATTAAAATACGTGACAAGGCAAGCAGTTTAGAGCAAATTTCGTCCTATTCTTGGGCTAGGGCAGGGGGTAGCATTTAATGCCTCTCAAATTTTTTTAACCAGATTTTTTGTAGCTGAATTTTCGCGATGATTGTAACCAAAGATATTAGGTCCTAGATACGGCATGGGTCAGTGGTGGGGACGACCGATATATATATATCTAACTACATTTTCT
>JAAAKG020148713.1:0-10197 GCA_010014905.2 Druon quercuslanigerum | reverse complement strand
GCAATATAATTTAATTTAATTTTTATTTGATTATTATAATAATTATTTATTAATTTTATTAAATTTAATTTTTTGCGGGATAAATGAGGCATTCTGATTATACATTTGATGAATGAATTAATGTTGGCAGTTAAACTACGCCACATACGAAAGAAATGTTGAGAAGCAAAATTTTTTATTCCAGAAATATCTACAAAATTGGTTCACACTATTTTTTACAAGACGCATGTGTAAAAAACATTTTATGAAAACCTCCTCGAGATTGTCTTTATCAGTAGCCTAAGTTTCAGTTGCACTTTTGCCGAGAGAGGTGGACAATGTGTCCCCTGCATATAATGTAAAGTAATGTTAATTTAAAGCGTATGGTCGATCCGTGATGCCGTACCACAATGGTATCCTAACCGATTTCAAAGCGCTAGAACTTACAGATAAACACGTTAAAAATATTTGCAAGGCAAACGCATTATTGAGCGCGAAGCACTAGACGTATGCATTACTGAGCAAGGAACACTTGAAAATTCGTTTTGATTGGAAATTTACTGCCTACTGGACATTCCGCAATTTCTGCTGCGGTCATATCTTCAACCTCACCACTGTATATGTTTATTTTCCCTCTTCTTGCCATCCAAGTAACACTTTCAAAGAGCCCACGAAAAACTTGATTTCTGGTTGATAATTTTTCCAATATTGCGTAGACATCACCATTGGGTGTTGATAATACAATCTGTTCTTCACTTGGAATCGCTGTAAGGTCAAAATGTTTGTTTCTCAATCGAATTGGTTTATCTGTAGGAAAAAAGTACCTTCGAAGTTCGAATATCCGGTTCGGATTCCTCTGTGATTTTAGTCGAATAAATCTAAATTCTGCAAATTTATATCCAAGTACGCGAGGAAAAGTTTCATGGAGAGCACGTGACCTGCACATCGCACGAACAGAACTCTGGGCTGATGGTAGAGACCTAGCAGAAGGAGACCTGGACCTGACACGAATGCAAGACGCGACGTGTGATCGAGGCCCGGCAGAAGAAGAAGAAGGTCCACAACAAGGAACATCAGGTTTAGGTTGGTCATTAGAAAAATATTTGGACTGTGGATCTAATTCTGGAACAAGAAAAAGGTATGGACGGAGTAAGGCATAACATTTTAATCAATAAGGCACACATTTATTTAAAAATCCCTACTCTAAACTTCAAAAATTTAGTCCCTATTTTCTGACTATCTTCACACTTAGATTCTTTGGAAAGAAATTGATCACTTTCAGATCAGTCATGCGTCCACCTTAATGTTCAACGATATCCAACCTTACAGTTAAATCGTAGATTAATTCGATTTTTGATTTGATGCGGCAACGCGTTATGGATTACAAATCCTTTTAAAATCCGTAGTTATAGTTCGTCGCAATTTCAATTTATTATTCTTTAAAGAGAGACTATTCTGTCTTTGGCCAATGACCTTAAAATCGCTTAGTCCTACTGACCCTGTGAGGATTCTAAGAATCTACATAATTTATTATTACAAATTCTAAGCGTTTTATTCTTAAGGTAAAACCGTAAATTTATTCAGAAATACAATGTGTCATAAACTCCAAAGATAATTGTTCCAGATGTGCGGATTTCCTCGGTAGGAGGGACAGAGACAGCCCGGAGTTTTCACCGAAGCTATGCTGTTTCACCTGACAAACGGGCTTAGCCGCATTCTGGGCAGGTTTCAAGCGAATTTACACTCGTCCACCCCTAAGAAGCTAAGATGATTGACACATAATAAAAATTGTAGCTTCACAACTTCTTGGCCTCGAGCATTAAAATTTTATCCTAGTCGTTTCGTCTGGAGTTGTAGTAAAATTTATTTCACCAAGAGAATTATTTATAAGTGGTGCCTGAAGCACTCGCTTTAGCAAGGTTATTTTGAAATTTTGGAGGTGTAGCCGCAGAATACCGATTTTCTCAAACGTTTTAACGTTGCAGAAGCTCTAATAAAAAGAGAGAACCTTTTACCGATAGGGCTTAAGCGAATTTAGGCTTGTGCACTCCTCAAGGGAACCTCTTATTAAAAATAGTGGAGATAGAATTGCTTCGAAGACCACTAGTAATGATTCTTAGAAGAGAGTGAAGATCCTCTTCGAAAGAAGCTCTGCGAGTTGCCTCGCAAAAACTAACTGCTCGTTTTGGTCCCTTCTCTCATCTCCCATGATAAATGAGAAAATGTATGTTATCCTCGCAGGAGTTTAAAGTGTGACATTCTTAAATTCGTTAAACTGCACAAACCAATAATTCTTGTTGAAAAACATTATTTAAAATGCAAATTAAACATATTTATCGAAGTTTTTTTCACTTTTATGTAGGTCAGTGATGCACAACTTAGCACGTACGGGTTTTGAGCACGTACAAGCGGCTGCCCGCGCGCTACCCACGTTGACCCGCTGACTCACTCGCGGGCCAACGAGTTGTGCGTGACAGATTTAAATGATTTCTCAACCTGATAATGCAATAAAAAAAACTTATACGGTTTCGGGTTATTGAAAATTTCGATTTTCTTCTTTAAGTGTTAAAAGAATACCAGATAAAAACCATTTAAACTCTTTTATTGAATAACTAAATTTTCAATTTTAAGTTTATAAAATCAGATGACAGCTCTTCGCTCAATTTTCACTGCCAGGGCACACTTTTTTCTCATAAATTGTCAATTAGCATGTAGATCAGTTTAAATTAACGAAGGTGAAGTTGAGTTGAAGGTGAGTTGTTTTGCTAGCCACGAGAGCAAGCAAGATTTTTAATAGTTTCCGGGTAAATTACCAGTCACGATTTGACTGGTATTTAGCTCCGAACAGAAACTATCTCACTGAACCGACCTAGTTATACTGCTGCTGGACCCTGGTAAATTGTACAGTAGGCCGTTTTTTTACATACGTAAGTCAACGAGCTATTCCTGTTCTGCTTGTGTCTGAAGAGAAACGCATTATTTGTTTACTGTTTACCTTGTGCGGTTAGTTTGAAGTATGTTTCTGACTAAAATTTTTAAGTATTTTTGCAGCTTATCAAAATCTCATCGCTAATCGAGATACGCATCAACATTTTTTTACAGCAACAATAGTGCTTTCAAGGTTCCCCTCGTAAATTAAGACACAATTTAGCTCAGCTAAAAAAATATTCTGGTATATTAAATCTATTTTCAGTAGAAGGAACTACCTGGAATTTCATTCTACACCTGCTTTTAAGGGACTTTGGTAGGCTTGCGTTAAAATCCTTAAGCATCACCTGCGTACATGCGTAGGTCAGAATACCCGTTCGCTTAACAATGTAACACGACTTCAGCTTAAATAGAAGCCTGTTTGAACTTGCCAACAAGTTGAAACTGCGGTAAATCACACTTCTTCCTACGGCTCATTACCGTGAGATGAGTAACCACAGGGCACAATGAAATCACAACGAAAGGCTGCTAAAACTTGGCATTTCTTGTTTTGGAAAACTGGCTCTATCTCTCTCTCGGGGCATTCTAAAGGCCAAGGTCGCGACCACGGGGATAAAGCTGGCATAGGAACTTCCGGTAACAAATCTGACTTCCGTGCCAGGCCGATCTAGGGTCCTTTCTAGGTAGTTTGAAGTTATACAGTTTGTCATTATAGTGGATTTCGAAGTTATTAATGTGCCAGCACTGAATCTGGAAAAATTATCATGTAAAATCATTTCTCGAGGTCAGGGGACACGTTTACCCACTTGAAGATAGTTCCACAGCCTCTTTTCACAATAACTCCTCTGAAAACATTTTCCTTTGCATGCTTCATAAGCCTGAAACGATTCTCATTAAAAGGTGTATTCGATCTTTAATTTTTAAGTACAATAAATCCAAAACTAAATCTACGAAACAAAAAAATATACAAAGTGACAAGGTTGGTAAAAATGTAAGTGCCCGCATGCTCGCTCTGTGAATTTAGTTCTGCCAGGAGGCACTTACGGCGCATCGGTCGCTCCATAAGCAGCCATATTGCCAAAATTCGTTTCCACTATTTAACACGTACCTTCACCCCCGTGGTCGCGACCAACATCGTAAAAGCAACAAGGATGTTTATGTAGCACTCTCAGGGCACCATTGCGTAAGGTGTAAGTTACACCGTCCCGGCAGGAGAAAATGAAACCCTCGGTACCTGAATTAAGCCCTGATGATTTGAGAAAAGCCAAGGCTGGTTTTTTTAAAAAGGGCTGTTCTTCTGCATTTTTGTCAAAGTGCCATGAATTTTCTTGTCAAGTACTTCCTGTCAGAAGTTTTCAATTCCTGCTTTCTTTACTTTAGCTTTTAGAAAAGTAGCACCTAGATGGAATAATGCACTTTCCTCACTTTTGGTGTTAAAATGTAGACCAAGAGCTTCGGCGCCTGCTCTGCGGTTTTGTAAAGGAACGCTTCTTTGCTAATCAGCTCATGGTGCTTGGCTATTTTTACGGGAGCATCTCTGCCATTTGCAACGATGTAAGATGTACTCAGAACAATTCGATTATGAAGACACTGGAGATTCAGAAGTCTGCTTCTTTATTGACGTCGTAAAATTTTTTATTAACTCCGTGTATCGCCAGTAAGCATACTAATGAACATCGTGACGGATCATACATGATTCCGTAAAACTTTTACATCATATGAATTATTTATTACGCTATCAAATTTATTACGCTACCAGTGGAATAAATTATATTTTAAAGCAAGGAATGTTTATAAATTTTAACAAATTATTAGATCACAAAGAATTTTGTAGATATTGAAATGATTTTAGTGAATTTAAAAAAATTGCAGAAGAAGTATTGGTCTTACAGGATCTTCAAGTATTTTGGAGGATTTTGATGATAACAAGGAAACTTATAGATGTTTATTTTTTACAGTGGCATTGTGCAGAATAATAAGTGGCTCGAATAAGGTTTCATGCATGTAGAATATTTTCTAGTTTAGGATATTATTAATAGTTTCTGTGTATAAAAACAATTAATTGATTAGTAGTAAGGTTACCTTTATGACTCCCATGTTCGTTACTCATCCCAAAATTTGCCAGAAGGTCCCTTGTTTTCGGCGACACACCTGATGATATGTCTGTGAAAAGTCAAAAAAGATTCATGAATTTGGAATATTACGAATGTATTGTCAAGATTTGCGGTAATGAATTGTCGACAACTAAAAAAAACTCGAATATCTTTCTTCGATGTGATTTACACTTAATATATTAATTTTTCATTTTAATTAATTGGAAACATAGAATTATGAGAAGCTTGGTGAAGCAACTAGCTTTTTTGATAATTTCAATATTATTTACACAATGATAGGATATTATTGTGAAACGTTTGAGTAGGTTACGTCGGCTCGATCAACATGACTCATGTATGAGTACAAGTAAAAATTGCTTCAATATAAAATAAAAAACACATCTACACACCTTATTTATTTTGCCTCATTTCAAAATCGCAATCAAAATTCAAAAATTTTTATTTTTTGGAAAAAAGAGACGTGGATTTTATATGGTTTGAGCTTAAAAAAAATTAAATATGATAAAAATCTCGGATTTTTGGGTTTTCTTTCTAAGAAACATTTTTTTCTGAAAAATATTTTTAAAAAACTTTTAGTTTTTATCTTTTAAGACAAAAATTTCATATTTTACTTTTAAGCTCGAAAAGATTTTAAAGATCGATCCAAATTAAACCTTCTAAGTTATCATTTTTTTGTAAAATCAATAAAACATTGATTAGATAAGTTAGTCTTACAAATATTTTTTTAATTATGATACCCGACTGAAGAAAAAATGATTTCAATAATAATAATTGTTATTATCATAGATTTTACATAGTTTTTTACATTCATTACCGTTTAAAAGATGTTTCAACGTACTTGCTATAAAGAAATAGGCAAAAAATAAAATCAATTAATTATTTACGTACCAAAAGAAACAAGAATAACGTCGAGGTACAAGACAAGTATATAAAGGGTCCTCATTTCTTCAAAGTGTAGGAAAACCTGATTAACACAGAATTTTGAGATGGGTGTAACTAATTAATATTCTGATGTTTCTGGAATATAAACTGTAATGAGTCTTGTCTGTGTATAATCATTTTCCCTTATTATACTGAGATAATTCATGTTTAAAGTAAACGAAATCACTGACGAAAATTATCGGTATGATCAGCTCTGGTTTAAAGCCTGATAACGCGGTCATATATAACTCTCAACATTTCGTGGAAAATTTTTTATTAGTGGCGTGTATGAACGCATTTGCGGCGAAAAAAGCACATTTGCAGCGCAAATGAGCACATTTGTGGCGCAAATTAGTGAGCGAAAGAAAATCCTACAACTTTAAGTAAGAGGGGAGAGAGCTGATATAACTATTTTTCCTAAAATTCCTGAGAAAAATTTAGAATATTATAAGTCAAGTTTTTTACATCTTGAATGATCAAATATTTCTTGATTTATTGCAACCTTCTAAATCCTCTAAGCATCTTTCAAAAATACTCGAATTTTTCCTAATATTTTGTAACATTCAATAAAATTAAAATGTTTATAGTTCTTTAGGTTCTTTTTTGACGAATCTCCTTTCATTTTATTATAGGCTAGTAATCACAATTTTTCCTGAAATCTATTCCCTAACTTCAAAAACTTTTTCAATTCAAAAAAAGATAGTAAAATGAATAAATAATAAGAAAAGTCGTTAAACGAAGAATTTTCATACTTCTTCTTTGCGACAAAGAATTTAACAGATGTGTCAGAAAAGATTTTAGGAGATTTTAAAGAAATTTTATGATTTTATAGGATTTAAAAAATATTGTGAAAATTTCTTATCTATTTAAAACATTTTAAATTCTTCAAGATATTGGTATCTCTCTAGGCTTTTATAAAAAATTTAAAAAATCATTTAAAATGTAAAAAAACAATTTCCTGTAATCTTCTTAATTTTCGCATGCATTTTAAGAAACTTTGTTTATTCTTTTCACACCTTTCGAGATTTGTTTCAAGCTTTTTAAGTTTATTCTGCGTTTCTAAAACTCTAATTTACTTTCTGAATAACTTTCTAATTTATTAAATTATTTACATTTTTTCATCTTTAATCTTACCGAAATTGAAATATTTGGTTTTAAAAGATTCTACACTCTTTTTCTAAATTTCAGGAAATCGTTTGATGTGTTTCAAAATGTTCTTTATTTCTTTTTAAACTACATGTTTAAAAAAAAATCATGAAAAAATATGACACGATAATTAGGAAAACAATTCTGTTTTTCTAATCTTTTCAGACCTTCTAATCTTATAATGTTTAAAAAGATTCAAATTTTGCTTGAATTACGTTAATTATGCAAAATTTAAAAAAAAAAGTGCCTTTAAAGTTTTTCAGATTTTTTGAGAATTTTTTAAATCTTTTGCAATGCCTTGAAATGTGTTTAAACATAATCTTTTAAAATTAATTTTTCCCAAGGAAACATGATTTTAATTATTCCTAGAAACATAAAAGATGCTTTTTTTCATTTTCGTGAAACTTTACAAAATTCTTGTAAAATCTTTACAAGTTTGAATTATTTTTGAATCTTTTCAAAATTTCTGAAATCTCTTAAACTTACTTAAATTTAAAAGTATATTTTTTAAATCAGCATACACTTAAAAAAATATTGTACCTACTTTTGGAAATTTTAGGAAATAATAAAAAATAAGTTGGTCAAAATAATTCCCCATCATGAATAAACAAAAGTGTTCCGTAATCTTTTTTCAATTTTCGCTTAGAAATAATTTTAAAACAAACATTTAAGCTTTTCCTATAAAGATACTCTCATTCTCTTGACACTATGAAAGATTCCCTTAACCTAAAAACTCCTACTAATAGCCAGATTAGCCAGTTAGCCACCGAAAACGAATCGTGAGGTCGGGGCAGCTCGGCATCATGCTCGTGCATTTTCGGCTCTACAAGAGACTGGCCTACGCAACATGTAGCAGAGCCGACTCACCAACACGCTGCGTTTGAATGTATTTCTCCCATATTGGAGAGTGGTGGGGGCTGGACAATCCCACGTTCTGGAGACACTGGAGCCATATTATGGAACGCCGTCTTGATTCTGCCCCCTTGTGGAACAGCGATAGAAATAGTCAGATAAAAATAGAGAATTATACACACACGGAAAGAAGTTTGGTAAAGTCGCTCACCCAACACGTACAAATGTCGCACCAATCACACAGTGAACAGCACTACTTCTGTCTAGCGGAACGGCTCCACTGATTCGGGAGAACCATTACCCCAAACAGGCCGAATCGCTTCACCAACAGTATAGTCGAGCCGTTTTAAAGACGAGGCACTTGCCGCACAGTTCATCACTTGCGCAGCTTAGAAAAATATAGCACTCACATTTGGAAGCGGCTCATCTCCGGAAGTTCGGGGTAATCAGTGCCCCAAATCTAGAGTAAACGCCACACCAAACCGAGATGCAGCGACTCTCTCGCAACTGGTGCGACGGTTTTATCTAAATTCTCTCCGTACAGGCTTATATAAAAATTTGATCGTCAATTACAAATGTTTCGATTTATAACTGAAAAGAAAAAATTCATTTATTGGTATTTGAAAGCATTAAAAAAATTTTTATAGAATGTATCAACAGATTTGCTGAAATTTCTGTCTATAGTATCACTGAGCAGCAAAAAATTAACCAGCCTTAATAGAGGAAAATGCAGAAACTAAGCTGATTATTCAATGTTTTTTTTTGTAACATCAGTTCAAGTAATCCAGTTAAATATTCCTCACTTTATGTGAACAATTTTTCTTTGTTTACAATTTTTTAAACATTTAACTACTTTGTTTAAACGATTTTGTTAAAATCAAACTCTTTAGACAGGAAATGTAATCAAGCCAATTAAATATTACATAGTTTCAGTTTAAAATGCATCTTTTTTGTTTAGCATTAACTTTGACCTGAAAATTTAACTATTAAATTTTTTGATGATAAAAGGAGCTTTTTTAATTAAAAATTCGTCCTTTTCGTAGAATAATTATTTTTTTTTGAAAATTCATCATTCTTATCGAACATTGAAGTATTCAATTTAAATATTTACAATTTTATTTGTACATTTATAACTTTCGTTGAAAAATTGTTTTTTTGTGGCAAATTAATTTTTTTACGTAAAAATTTAACCTAAAAATTTTTGATTAATAATTCATCCCTTTGTATAAAAGAGTAACTACTTTTTTTGAGAATTTATTTATTATCAAGGAATTGTTTGACATTTTTTGTTTGTTTAAAAAAAAAATTTTGTCTAATGAAAATTTCATTCTCTCAAGTAGTACATCAGTTTAGGTAAAAATGTATCTCTTTCGTAAAACATTAATTTTTGTAACTGAAAACTCAACTATTTAATTTTTGGCTAAGAATTTATCTTTTTTAGTTAGCAATTAATGTATTTTGTTGCAAAATCGTCTTGTTAAGCATAAAATAATCTTTTGTGAAAATAATTTATGATTTTGGTTAAAAATTTAAATATTCCAGTTAAAAATTCATCATTTTAGTTGAAAATACATCACTTTGTTTAAAAGCGTAAATATTTTTTTGAAAAATTATTATTTTTTAACTAAAAATGCATCTATTCCAATTGAATATTGTATAATTTCAGTTGAAAATCCATTAATTTAGAAGAAACTTCAACCTTCTTAAGTGAAAAAAATGTTTGATTGGCAAATTACCTTTTTAGTTGAAAATTCGTCTGTTTTTCGTAGACATTAATCTATTTGGTTAAAAATTCATCTATTTGGTTTAGAATGCATTTATTCCAGTTAAAGATTCATAATTTTGGTTGAAAATTTATTTTTCTTATTTACTGGAAAATTTACTGTGATATTGATTTATTGATATTTATATTTTAAATGTTAAACTGGAATGTATTTTCTTTCTTTTTTGAAAACTATAATTTCCATCCTACTTTCATAATTAAAATAAAATCATAAAACTACTGGCGAACATTTATATTGGCGTGGGACCAATGCACCTTATAAGAGGGGTGTTAGTTAAAGTTTTCTGGTTTTACTCATAGATGTCGCTAGAGATATGTATACATTTCTATGATTTAGCATCTATTTCAAAATTTTCTATGGATAATAACCTTCAAAACTACACAATTATATTCTTCTAAAATAATAGCATCATAGTTGTTTACCTCAGTAAATATGTCGAGTTTCGTTCCAAGTAAATCGCATTTGCGGCATTC
>JAAAKG020148712.1:0-10197 GCA_010014905.2 Druon quercuslanigerum | reverse complement strand
GAGGTTCGCGCAACCGAACTCTTTCAACCAAACAGATTCAGTCATGATAACCTAACCGGTTCGGTTGCCACAAACCAGCGTTTGGTTCAGACAACCGAAATAATGCCAACCGAACCCAGTTCAGTCAGGACAACCAAACCATTTATTTGCATGGCAGAAAATACATTTTCACAAACTATTTATTTTTGATACAAGGAGCCCAAGTGGCACTTTTTCAGCCGAGTATGAAAGCTGCAATACGAGTCTGAGTCGAGGCTTAACCAAAGCTATTCTTTATCCTACCAGTCAAATATAAGTTCAAACTGGTTGCACAGAGTCCTCATCAAAAGATCCCAGAGGGTCCAGAGACAGAGTCTGACAATATGCATTGGGTAAGAACTCAATACTAAAATACTCTAAGTACCCTAAGCACCCTAAATATATACCCTAAACACCGCAAAATACCCTAAGTACAAATTTTACGTTCTATGCTAAAAAGTGCTATTTAAGGTATCGCCTGCCGTACTAAAATCAAACTTGTGACAGCGTGATAAAAAATACATTAAGGTATTTTTCGCGCTGAAAACCAAACCACTAAAAAATAGTCTTTCAATGATTTTAGAAATCAAACTAATGTTGCGGCTGATGTGATTTCAAATAAAAACATCATTTTCAAAGAAAAAATATTAAAATTGAAAAATAAATGATAGCAACATCTTTTGAAATTGAATTTTTTGTTCTGCGATATAATTGATGACTTACTTTTTCGAGAAGAGCATTCTCTATAACTTCACTTTGTCAAATTTCAAAATAATTTTTTCTATGGCTGAGATATTTTAGACTATTTAAAAACAAAAATACAGTCAAATAACTAAATTCAAAAACTATTGTTGAGTAATTATTTTTTGTATTTTATTAACTATTTTAATAAAAAACAATACTTTTTCGTAAGACCCGACTAGCAATATGATTTTAACCCCGAAACTCATATAAAATTCTTGTATTTACATATCTGATTTTGTGTACAACTACCTTAATATAAATTCAGGCAACCATTTTATTCTTTAAAAAAATTTGTTTACTTCCCATTTTTCTAGTATTTAAACATTTTTCCGTTCACTCAAGCTTGCAGATTTAAGCTTGGGAAACTAAACACTTTTAAACGGTCTGTATTAAATACTGAATTGAAAAGTAAAATAAATAATTGTAAATTAAACATTTAAAAAATGAACCGTGAATTAGTTCCAGCGTCGTTGTCAAAAAGTTACCATGTGTACGGACAAGCCATTTTATTTATTTTCTGGATTAAATACATTTTTTTAATAATACTAAACAGTACTCACATCAAAGCAATTTTAAGCTTCTTAGTCCTTCAATACAAATTCGCAAACAAAAATTAAACAACGAAGAGCAAATTTAGTTTTTAAATTATTGATGCTTATATAAACCTTTTCTATTAAGTTGAGCTATCTAGAAATTATGAAGAGAGATAAGTATTGTATTTCTGAAGGTATTATTTATTTTTAAAAGCATAACTCCGGAGTCTTGTTTGCACTCGGAGACACTAATAATATTTATTAAGAATAATCAGAGATCACTGTCTTAAAATATACTTTTAAACCTGACCTTATTTTTCCTCAAGAAAATTACTCAAGCTGAAATAAAATTTGTTATTTAAAAAAAAGTATAGAATTAGTATTTATATTAATTTAGTTAAGTACATATATTTTCTGAATAGTTCTAAATATCTTTTGATGCATTTTTGGGAAAAAGGACAGCCTCCGATTTATACAAATCCGCTTGTATTGATAGAAAACATAGATAAACCTCATTTTCGTTATCATCATTTATCTGCACTACAAATATGATACTTCATCTCTTAAACTGGTATTTTCTTAACAATTATTTAAATAAAATTCAAATGCTTCAAAATTAGACTTGAATGTCCTTGATATACTTATATTTAGATTTAAGTCAGGCAGTCTACATTAAACAGTACCAAAAAAGCATAAACCTATTTTCATGCTTTTTAAATTATATAAATGCTATCCGACTATTAAATAGAACTAAGAGTCTTTGTTAACTATTTTCCTAATACTCCGATTCTTATTATTTCAATTGAAAAGGCTTAAAATTATGCAATTAAAAATTGAAATCATAGCAATCTAGATTTCATAAATTCTAAGAATATATGGAATTTGAAGAATTCATGGGATGCATAGAATTCAAGGAATCGATGCAACTGAGGGAATTCTAGAAATTCATAGAATTCCCTTACATCATAGAATTCCATAAATTCTGTAAATTCCATTAATTCCATGATTTTCTTATTGCAACAGTAAATTCTATACTTAAACATTCTTTTGAATCTTCACTTCTATCGAAAATCCCGAACCAAGCATGTTTATTTAAGAAGCACACATTTTAAACATACTGACTAAGCTGTCAGGCATTTTAGGGTAAAGTCATGTAATTTGAGTTTTTTGTAAGTGGCTTTTGACGTTTTAGATGAAACGTTTTATGTATATAGCACAGTTTATATGTATTGTCGATTTGCGACTCAAGAATAAGTGCTCCCAGGATGAAAGTTTTGATCAGGAGTTTAAACAATATATTAAAATATAATGTTGGTCAAACAACTACCCATTTCCAATACTACGGGGGTTGGGGCGGATATGCACCCCAGTGACTGCACTCCGTAATAATGTTAGTCCAACTCCTTTTCCTGCATTTCTCTGTTTCATCTTCTGTAATTAGTCACAGATTTAAGTTCAATTTTACCCAGAACCTATCCCAACGTTTTAAGTCTGGGACGTCAACAAGCAAGATAAGCGATATTAAGGATCAAATAGTAGCATTAAACACGCTGGAGAGAAAGAAATTTTGTAACACTTTTTCTGGCAGCCTAGACTCTATCCATAAAATATGCTTTTTACCGGTACCAAATTTTTTACCGCTTCCGGCTTTGTATACACAAACATTTAGAAAATCAATATTTTCCAGGTTTCACAATGCTCGTACAATAGTGCTACTATTGAATACAGCAGAATCAGCAGGACATAAAATGATTCTATTACATATCGTTAGAAGAGAATGGGGTAGCACGTATTAAATCTCATAGCCATAAAAATGGCACTTTTATCTCTATGACAAAGTAAAATATTATACGGGTAGAAAATTAAAAGCTGACAATAGGATGTCTCTAGAATATTATACTTTCGTGTTCGAAGGAATAATTTGTTTAATTACAGGGATTTACTAAGCCTTTTTCGGACAATACCCTTTTCCGCACTTGTTTTCAGTTTACTGGGCATCAAAATAAATTCGATCAAATATGAGTGAATATCATTCCCTAACATGTGCCTTAAAACTTTTTTTTTAATTTATGGCACTTTTTTTAAAATAAAGTGTGAAGTCTAATTGCGAAATACGCGTTTTTTCCAAATAAAAAAATTAAGCTATTTCTCATTTGTTTCCAAATAAAAAAATTAAGCTATTTCTCGTTTTTAATTATATTTTCACTTTGTAAATTTCCCAGAGTTTTTATACTATTCCATGGTTAATAATTGAATATTAAATTTTTTATTGAGAATTCATCTTTCTAGGTTAAAAAATTAGCAATAATTAGTTGAAGCACCATCTCTATGGTTTGTTGAAAATTATATATTATTGTTTTTGAAAATAAAATTTTTGAACTGAAAATTTAACTGTTCCATCTTTAGATGAAAACTCATAGTTTTGGGTTTGAAATTCCAAAATTTGTAGAAAATTAACTTTCTTGTTAAAAATTTAACTGTATTGCAGGGAAATCGTCCTTAGGCCTAAAAATTCGAATTTTTTATTGAAAATTCACATTTTTCGATTAAAAATTCTATTATTTTGATAGAAAGTTTGACTATTTGTTTGAAAATTCATAAATGCCTTTAGAGATTCAACTGTTTCGTAGAGAGTTCATGTTTTTCGGCTTCAAGATTTAAAGAAAATTCCTTCTTGGATCAAAATTCATCTCTTGTAGTAGAAATTTGATCTCTTTGGTTGAAAGTCCAATTCCTTGGTTTAAAAATAATCTTCTTTTGTCGAAAACTCAAATATTTTGTTGAAAATTAATCTTTTTGGGTTGTATTTAGCGTTTTTAATTAAAACATTTTCATTGAGAATTCACCTTTTTTTGGTTGAAATTTAATCTTTTTTATATTGAAAATGCAACTTTTTCGTTAAAAATACGTCTCCTTTTTTTGAAACATCATTTTCTTGTAAATTAAAATTTTTAGTAAAAAATTAATATTTTTTTTTTAGAAAATGCAAATATTTAGTTGCAATGTCACCTTTTAGGGTTTAATATTCAACTGTTTTCTGAATATTTTTTACTAAATTCAATATGGTGTCTACGTAAAAATTGTATTTAAAATAATTGTCTTCCTATCATTGCCCTATTCGTTACTTTAGACGATTAAGGCTATTAAAATATTATTTTTGAATATTTTGTGTTTATCGATGTGTGCCTTGAATCTGTGAAGAGAAAGAGAGGAGATGGAAAAAGTTTTCAAAATATTATGATACAGTGTTTGAACGACCCCTAAGAAAAATGTGCATATTAGGGTATAAGTTCGCTCACTATTATTCAATAATAAAGGCAGTGAATGAAAAATTCAGTATATAAGATTCTTGCACAGAATAGTATTTTTATTTTTCACGAAAAAATGCAGTAGTAGGAATAGAAGTCGAAACTCTTGAATTTCGCAGGAACTCATGTGGGGTAACTTATCACTCACCGAGGTTTTGCCAAAGCAGACTGCTTACGATTCCAGGTGATAGGAATGCAGTGGCTTGGAAGGTTTTAGCGAATCGTAGACGATGTTATGTTGCTCGCTGGTATGGAAGGAATACTCTTAGATGGTTTTTTCATTGATTTTAGCTGTAAAGAAAATATGATATACGTGTTTCACCGAGGTACGTTTATGTCCTGGCTCATCCGACATAAGGAGATATCTCTCACCAACCCCTCTTTTAGTAGGTGCTCTGCAGCTTCCCTGGCCGACCTTCTTCGTGTCTTCTCCCCTCTCCACTCACCGCCCATCTTGCATTTTGCCCTAACACCCCCAGCATCCCAGTGACCCTTCGCTGCGGTCTCACATCCTCTCACCGCGGCGGCTTGAAAAGGAGTGATCTACGACTGAATTTCCTAGGGAGGGCCGACCGATAGTGCGAGGCAATGTGTCTTCCAATAAATAACACCGATTGCAAGATTCGCCGAGATTTGCAGCACCCATCCATGGTTCGGCAAACTGGTTCAGAACAAGAAGCATTAATGGATAAAGAGATTTTTAAATGCCGAGAGAAAATATTGCTCTTTTATTAATTTGAAACGTTTCACATTATATCCTGAAGTAAAAAAAGAGCTGCAAGTTATTTCGCATTTTTCATTTGATATCGCTAGCCTTAAAAACACGCGCAGTACGCGCACGATTATTGAATGTCTCTATATTTTAAGTACTAAATTTTATTACAGAGACAAGGCTTTATTAATAAAAATTACATCGTTTTAATTAATTAGGCACTATTATTTATCATCTTTAATACTTCGCATATTGCAATATATCATAAAAACAGTACATAGAAATATTTGTTTTTCTTGAAGTAATTATGTCTCAGTATTAAATGAGGATTTCACCACTTTGAAAATTCTTTGAAACCTTTGAAAACTTTCAACATTTCCTAAATGGTTCGAAATCTTCTGATATCTCATGAAATCGTACACATTTTTCTGAACCCTTACAATATATTAAAGGCTGCACAAAAAGTTTAAATCCGTCATGATTATTTAATCAATTGATTACTTAAAATCTAAGTTACTAAGTTACTAAAAATCCTCTCAAGATTCCTAAAATGCTTTAACATCCTGTGAAACTCATCGAAATCTTTAGAACTCACTTGAAATCCTGTTAAACCACTTTAAATGTTTTGGCAATCTTTAAAACGTTTTAAACTACTTTGGAGTCTAGAAATCTGTTGTTAAAACTTTGCATATTTTTTAAAAACTTGTAACTTCAGAAATGTTCTAATATCCTGTGAAATCCTTTAAAAATTGTTATACCAATTGAAGCCTTTAGAAGTTTTGGATTACCCCGTGAAATATGTCATGGAGTTCTAAACTTTAAGACGATCAATCATATGGTCACTTGTTTATAAATTTGTATACAGTTCTTAAGCGTAAGCCGATCAATTTCATGATCATTTGTTCCTGAATTTAATGTTCTGAGACGATCCCCCAGATTTCAGTCGTTTCTGAAGTGCATATAGTTATGAAACATAAGACGATCAATTACATTTTTACTGGTTTATGAACTTCATACTGTTCTAAAAAACACGAACAGCCACATTGTCATTTGCTTCTGAATTTCCGGCAGTTCTGAAACGTAGACAAACTCACTTGGTTATTTTCGTCTTAAATTGAATCAATCTTAAGGGGATCTCTTCGAAGAAAGAAGTCTTTAATCGTTGGGAATCAGTTTATTTTTCTTTCTTTCTTCGGGTTTTTACCATTGATGTTTCTGTGCTCATACGTTATTCATTAGATATATAAGGTAAACATATTTGTATTTTTTGCTTTGAGACAGTCGATATAAGGTCGGTACATATATTTTCGGAAATCAAATTTTTTGTTTAGTTAAAATAAACTGAGAAAATATAAGATATGTGTATTAATAGTCCCAGTTTTTTCTGTGACGTTTTTAGTCTTCTATACACTAAACAATGACAACTACTTACTGATGTGATAAAAGCAGGTTATCGGTCATCCTTCAGTAGAATTTCCAAAACTGTAAATTAGTCATAGAAATCTCATTATTGCTGTCCTACTTGTGCAATTGAACTGTGGTTTGCAATTCTAAGAAATCATCCAACTCTGAATCTTTGCACCCGAATTTTTTGGAATAAACTATAAAATCATGATGTGGATTGTTTTTTGTGTGACACCAAACTCATAAGGGCTTGAATGCAAAAAAGCAACAGATTGCTTATGCTGATGTCCCATTCGTGTTCAACGCAGTTTTAGTACGTATACCTAAAGCAGAAAATAGCTTGGGTGTAATCGAAAGCAAGTGGCTTAATTGTAAAGGAGATGAACCAGAAATGACACGTTAAAAAAATACCGATCTTATTCCATCAACCTGAATTGAACAATCTCATCAAAAATCTTAATAGATCCAAAGATAAGCATAAATTGTTGGGATCTCGATTAAATAAAAAGAACTTATTGAACGAAAATGAGCCAATTTCGTACCGCAATTGCGAAGGAATGTATAAAGGCTGTTGGACATAATTACACAGCCAGCAAATGGCATTTGTTCATTGATTCAAATAAGCCTGATCTGTGAGGCGTTCTTCTGCATAATGGACAATCTGTTCAGACTTTATTTTAGTGGCTATTCTATCAGGATTACAGAGAGGATACACGAAGAGTTGTTTCTTTTTAATTTATTGGGACAACTGTGTTAATGACAAGCTTTAAACTCTAGTACACCATAAAAATGATTTTCTGTCGCCTTCATATATCAAACTCGGGATAGTCGAAAACGTCATAAAAGCAATAGCTCAAATAAGAAACTCATTTGGTACTGGTGAAAAAAACATTATCATCGCCAGCAAAGAACAAAATTGTCGTTACCAGGAAAAGGTTACTGGCACCCACAATATTTTTACCGGCGTTTTTTAAAGCATATTTTAAGAACAGATCCTAGCCTGCCGGCAAAAGTTTTACAAAGTTAATTTTCTCCCATGTTTTTAATGCTACTGTTTGATCCTCAATATCGGCCATCTTCTAGGTTGACGTCCAAGAGTAAAAAATGTTGGAAAAGGTTATAGGTAAAACTGATCTTATTTCAGTGACTAATTACAAAAGACGAATGAGAGAAATGCAGGGATAGGGGTTTGAAAACATTATTTCTGTGACCAGTCACATGGTTGCCTTTGCGTTCCCAAGAAAAGTTAGAAAAGGGTAGGAATTTGAGCAGCATTATTAATTTGACTAGTCGCAGGGGTGCCTTTACAGCACTGCGAAGTGTTGGTAAGGGGTAGGGGTTTGACCAACATTTTTTTTGTGGTTAATCACAAGGGTGCCTTGTGCTTCTTAACAGATCTTGGAAAGGGGCAGTTGTTTGAACAATATTATATTTTGTTACATTATTCAAATTCTTTATCGTAACTTTCAATCTGGAATCACTTCTTCTTGAGTCATAATACACAATATAAAGCGTTATATGTACATCACACATTCTGTGAATTCCTTGAATTTATTTAATTCCATGATTTCCTAAAATCCTTGAATTCCATGATTTCCATTAATTCCACTCAGTACGTCCATAAAGAGTAGGTTAGAAAGAGTGCGTCACATTGACAATAGCTTGTTTTCCCGGTAACAAGCGTTGCATTTAGAATAATTAATATTTTCAGATTTCAGCGTAAAAATAAAGATTATTCTATTTTTTTGAATGCACGATTTTTCCATCAGTCAAAAATGCCATTATGAGAATAGGATATCTCGAAAACTAATTCCTTTTTATATCTGTAGCAACCGCCGCATAGTTTCTTATTATCCAAAAGATACATGTTTTCAATACATTTAATTCCTTCTAATTGTAGCGGTAGGCACGCCTAAAAGAGATGTTTCCTATTCCGCAAAAAGGGTCATATTTTAAGTTTATTTAATTCCTTCTAATCAATTTACACAATATGTGTAATAATTTCTTTTATATTCTTTATGTGGAATATAAGTTTTGAAATTTTAATTCTCATAAATTCAAGTATGCCTTTCTATAGTTAAAATTATTTTAAATCACACATTTAAATATATTTTATCTGTAATGTATTCTCCTCAATCTTAGCAAGGATTAATGCATTTTTAACATCTTTAAATAAATTATTTAAAAGTGAATAAATATAAATTGAAATATTTTCGGAATATATGCTATAAAACGATTTAATAATGAAAAAATAGGTTAAATAAATGCATCAGAATTATTTAATTTCGTTAAATTTTGCTAAGTCGATTGAGGGGAATAAGATTTGCACTTTTTCTTTTTTCGTTGGGGGATTTTTAGACGGAAGAAAAATCCGGTATTCATAGGAATACAAATTCTTAATTATTCTGAATGCAACGCTTGTTACCGGCTTAATTGCTATAGCTGAACGGACCATAGGCGAATAATATTAACAACTGCCACTTTTGTTGGGTTGAGTTTAGGAAGAGAGCTTGTGTACCAAAACTTTGTAATATCTAAGATCCGAAAGTATCAATAAATCTCGTTTCAATTATATATTATATATTATATTATTCCAATATTTCGATTAATTTTCAATATTTCATCTATTTAAGACCATTTGAGTCAGTCATACGTCAGTGATACTACACAGTTATACAAGCGGAAGTATTTTTACATCATTAATTAAAATTAAAACAGGTAAATTATTGATTTTACTCAATATTTTTGTGAGTAAATAATTATATTAGTACGATAGGTCTCTCCTTGTTATAATAACAGTTTGTATTTATTTTCTATAACTTTTCATGAAAGCTTTGGAATTTTTGAAGACATACTCGAGTATAACTTGTACTGAATAAAATTTTTTTTTTTTATTAAAATTGTTGATTGTGTGTACCAAATTTATTTCTACCTTTCCAGAGTAACCCAGATAGCTTTATTTGGGCAATCGTAACTATTTACTTACTGAGACACGTTACAATGAGCCAATTTGTTTAAGACAGTTCCAAATCCCGACTGCTTTAGGCATCCTTGATTCACGGGCGAGTTAGCAGTAACTCGGGCACGAGTGTAGGTGGAAAATTAGGTGGCAGCTGAGCGTACAGATATTCTAGCGATGAATACTATCACATATAGGTATATATGCATCTCATTGGTCTTCTGCACCTGTAGCAAGAACTAGTAAACTTGTTCTTCAACCCTCCAAAACGTAAATCAAGAACATAATAAAAACTTAGTAGGGAATAATATTATGTTTAGTATTACACTGTTGACTTGGGTGCTCTAAGTTACACGGAAAAAAATGAATACCATACGAACGAAAGAATGAAGATTAACCCTAATTTAAAGAATTTATATATCCAGAGTAAGCAAAGAATTTATTGTAATATCTGAAATATTTAAGTAAACTGGCACTTTTATTTAAATTGCTAAGATAGAGAAATGATTCATTTCAGGA
>JAAAKG020148711.1:0-10197 GCA_010014905.2 Druon quercuslanigerum | reverse complement strand
AAATTGCCGACTGGCATTTGTAAAAAAACGGAAAATTGTTCTTCAATGGGATGCGGTTTCTGCGGTTTCATCCATTTAGGTTCGACTTTAGTTCTAGTGAGTTCCCCTTGAAGAAAAGTGCCGTGCCACGTTTTTATGATAAAGCAGGTTTTCTCCAAAAGCGTCCCTTCAGATGTTCCAGGTGCAATATTTCTAGATTTGTCAGGACCCTTCTCTCTTGATTTTTCTGGAGCCATCTTTCCAGATTTTGTAGGAGTCATCATGCCAGCTGAACCTAATTATATTAGAAAAACAATCAAAATTTCGAAATTTTGCATGCAGGCGCTTCTCAAAAACTTTTTAATTTCTTGTAACATATTTTGCTAATGCTCAAAATAGGGGGGCTCAAAAACAATATTTTTTCGAGGGCCACAAGATCCCACATTTTTTCTGAATCCAAAAAGAAATTCTCTATATATATTTTTTTCTACTTTAGCAGATGCCGGTTATGACTTGAAGTTTCCCATGTAAAATGCTTGGGGAAAAACACATTTTTGATTGTTTGGAATAACTTATTAGGGCTTGGGAAATCAGACATATGGGTTTTACATCCAGAACTATAAGAATAAAAATGTAATTTTTTAGGAATAAAACAAAAACTTACGTCTTATCAAAAAGTAGCTTACAGTCCTAATGACATTCTTGTAGGGTGTGCAAAAAAACATTTTTCTCGTCCTGACTTTTTTTCGTATAGGGCGTTGCTTGACTGATAATGTTAATTTTTGTTCCTTTTTTGGATTTTTAAAATGCTACAATTCTAGAAATTTTCATTGTATGGAAAAATATCATTAGATAAATTAGTCTTTTCAAGTACTACGAATAACTCTACATAGAATTTTCAAATCTTAAAAAAAGTGGTCTCAAAAATTTTCCAAATGTGCTCATTTTTTGAATTTTTATCCAAAATGGCCAGTCCATTCTGTTGATTTTTTCGAAAGTTAACTTGGACTCGTAGGGGTGCCTTTTATTACAAAAACTTCAAGTAAAAACGGCATCTGTTAATATCAAAATAAAAAAATTATGGAATTTAGTTTTTCGCATTTGCAATTAAATGGAGGGGGGGGGGGGGTTGTTGCTCTGTTGTATGAAAAAAAATTTCCGTGGATGGCTAAGCATAAAAAACTACTTTTTAGCTCCACTTTAATATATACGTGATATTTTTTTAAAATAATGATTGTAATATTGCATCACACTTACTTCTAATGTAAAACAAAATCGAAAATGCGAGGAGTAGTCCGCAAATTATCGTTCTCATTTTTGCGAATTAGTCGCAATATAGAGGATCGTAAGCTTACTTTTCCGAAGGAATTCTCTTAATTGGATTTAAAAAATAACTGCTATGTACAGTGACTTAATTGGCTTCTAGTCGCTAAAATGGTCTACTAATCTTCAAATAAATTGAGTCGAAAGAGTTAGTTTGTTCTTCTCAGATTAAATAAAATTTCCTTATCTGACATATTTCAATACTCATGGAACTTTCGGGAGCATTTTTTTGTGAATCTAGAAACTTTATTATTTTTAACGCAAATTAGGTAAGAGCAAATATTTTGACAGGGGTGCAAACAATTTTTTATCATACTTAATAAGAGCGACACGAGACAATAATTTTAGGTTTTACTTCTCATATAATTCTAGCTAATAACACATATTGTAAACTTTAATACTCCCGAAGTTTCCATGAGTATGCAATATGACAGATAAGGAAATTTTATCGGACCTGCGAAAAACAAAATAACTCTTTCGACTCACTTTATTTGAAGAATAAATAAAGAATTTTAGCGACAAGAAGCCAATTAAGTCACTGTATATAACAGTTATTATAATATGTTCCAAGAAATTGAAAAGTTTTTGAGAAGCCCTGCATTCAAAATTTCTAAATGTTGATTGTTTTTCTAATGAAATTAGGTTCAGCTGGAATGATGCTTCCTGAAAAGTCTAACAAGATGTCTGCAGAAAAATCAAGAGAGAAGGCTTCTGAAAAATCTGGAAATATTGCTCCTGGAACATCAGAAGAACGCAGAAACCTCATCCTATTGAAAAACAATCTTCCGTTTTTTTACAAATGCCAGTCGGCCATTATATCTCCAAACCTTTTGGAAAGGATCAACCTACAGCTTTTCCACAGAGTGCTGGACTGAAATTGACAGACCTCACAACCAGAGAATTTGTAAACCTGAAAGCGAGTTTTTTCACCAATGACAATGTTAGTAAACCACATCATAAACCAACGTCCGATGAATGGATGCTCTATAAATACGGCGATGGCCGAATCTACGTAGCAATTAAAGGAGCTAGATTAGTCCATTTTGCAACTATCACAAGAGATTTTGCCAGATAATAATCCAATATACGAAGAATAACTGCTCCAGAAATACGGCTTCGGGTGCAATTTTAAAGAAATAACAGGAACCCAAAAAATCCATTTTGAAACGTTAGCGTAATCGAAAAACCCTCTTATAGAAGCCTATTAAAACCCTACTATAGAAAGGATAACATAGTAAAGCAAATCGCAATGGACCTTGTCACAAAAAAATGTTGGAGGGAATTAGTGCCAATCGTAAATTTCTTATATTTGTGAAAATTCGTTGGCTAATTAACATTCAGTCAACCATTATGGACATGAACATTATGAGATACTTCACCTAATGGAGGTGTAGCTAAGATTTGTTTCTGCAACCTGCGAAACCAAATGTGATGACCCGGTCCATCCCGAGCCGACGAGTCCTACTGTAGTATAACGGCTATTCGCTACCGTATGAGGTCATTCTTCTTCTAATGCATTTCGTTTAGAGAATTATCTGGGTTTAATAGGTGCTCCTTTATGGATACGGACCAATCACTCTACTGTGACCAGTTACTAAATTTTTTTTTATGAGGTGAGCTGGAGAAGGTGTTCAATATATGATCAATCACTCTTTCATGACCAATAGCTATGACGTGTTTTTTTAAAGAAGGGGCTGGAAAAGGGTTTCGCGAAGGGACTAATCACTCTTCTGTGACCAGTAGCTAAAACGAATTTTTTAAACGGAGAGCTAGAAAAGGTGGTTGAGATGCAACAATTCTTCTCTGATCAGTTGCAGACACTCCTAGTAAATTTGTTATAGTTCCATTGTTAAAGAGGTGAAAGGGGTGTGTAAAAAGCCGAAAATGCGTTACGCAATTTAAGTACGGCCCCTAATCTGCACTTATTTTTTATTTTGAGCTGTATTATTTATGCGGAAACATTGGGGTGGTCCAAAAAACAAACTTTCAAAATGTTATCGACCCAACCACTCAATTTTCCTTTTCCCCACATATATAAAATACTTTATCTACTAAGAAATGGTTCGGACAAAGTTTGACTAGGACCGAGGGGGAAATTCGGCTGTACCATCAACGTTGACCTTAAGATTAATTTTCAAGGACAAATGTAGTTAAGACCCTTTTCCTGAATAAGAACTCCTATTTTTGAGTGCTGATTTGAAAAGAGCGGGAAATTTCACGTCAAAAATTGCATGTGAAAAAATTGTTTTTGTAATTTTTTACCTACTGGCTACTTTCTGCCAGATTACTGCAGCTTCGGAGGTAGCTCTCACAAATGATGACATTACGTCTATTTACCGTCTTAGAGTTTTTACAAACAATTCGACCTCACGGAATATGCCACCAATATTGGTGGTTAAATTGCAACAGCATTCTACTTGCGTGAAACTTTTTGACAACTGCAGAAAAAAGCGTGGCGTTACAACCGAATTGATTGGATGGAGTGAGGATGTGCCTCTGCATATAAGATAATCGCTGTCTAAAAACAATCGACTCATGAATAGTGCAGCTTTACAACTTAGAAGAAGTAAGAAATTAAAGAATCTGTGGACAACCGGGGGTAAGATTTTTTATCGTGAAGAGGACGGTTCGCCCAGATTTTATCTTGCCAACATCAATGACCTTGATGCCCTCAGTTAAGATGCCTTCAGGATTGAACTGCACTGTGTGGCTCTCACAGCTAATCAGCTACGTTTTTTGTATACTTTTTGGCAATTTTTGCTGTTTTTTTTTATTCTCTTTAATTTTATAAGTATAGGTTTACACTACGAGGTTTGCCTTTTGAGGACTTATATGATTTATTATGCATGGTTAATTGTTATTATTTATGGATTTGTTACTAATTTAGTTAAAAACAAGTTGCAATTTTTTTAGCTTTCTTCATTGCCTTTGTACATGTAATCTCAGGCCTTTCATGAGTTCAATTATTAAATACTTCGAAACTAAATCTTTTAGGATATTTGTCATCACTCTCTATATTCTTGTGATGCAACTAAATTTATTCTCTGCCTATTACGAATTATTTAAGTATTTGCCATGTGAATACTCAGTCTGTCTCGGCTCACATTCACAAGTTCCGTTATTTCTTCAGCTCTTGTGTGTAACATATTATAGCAGTCTCAGAAACATGGCTAAATGTGAATCACCCATCAAGTGTAGTCGCTCTTGACAATTACGCACTTTTCCGTAGTGACAGAGTGGAGCAGAGAGGGGTGGCGTTTGCCTGTATGTGCACGAGAGCCTTAAAGGAGACTTATTGGGAGTGACCTCGGCCAATAATTATCCTACTGCTGAATTTCTTTTTGTTGAAGTCAAGGGAACGAGGGACAGTGTTATGGTAGGTTTCATTTATAAACCTTCAAATGCCTATTTTGGCACGGAACTCGAATCGGAAATTTTTACCCATCTACCGAACTTTAACAATATTATTCTCACTGGGGATTTTAATACTAATTTAGATGTGATTTATAATCATACTAAATATTTAACATCTATGATTCATTCTTCTGGGTTATCTATTATCCCACATAATTCAACCCAGCACACGGATCATTCCAGTTCCCTAATAGACTTAATTATAGTAGATGATATTGATAAGCTGAATTCTTATACACAGTCAACATCCTATTCCATTTCTATCTCATCATGATCTCATCAAAGTTAAATAGAAATATATCTGTACTTAATCCATAAACCGAAATCAAACTCAAATAAGAAATCTCGCATATGTTGATGAGTACAAGTTTCAAGAGCACTTAATGACCTATGATTGGGAAAAAATACTAAGAATTGAAGACATTAATAGTAAATTAAATCTTTTGTGCTGTCACTTAACCTCATCTCTGGATCAATTTGAGCCTTTGCACCTTCCTCGTAAACATAACAATTCAGCTCCTTGGATCACAGTTGAAATTAGAAACCTTATAAAGGAACGTAATAATAAGCGCCGCTTAGCAAAGAGAACTAAAAATCCACTGATACTAGTCCAGTTTTGTCAGCTAAGGAACTTAGTTCAGACTGAAATCAGGGATTATTATAATCAATATAATTACAATGCTATAAACAACAAGAGTAAAAATGAAAATATCTGGCATTTACTTAGACGATTGTATCTAATTCCTCCTAAGAATGAAGCCTCAGCTCATACTTTCCGATCAAATGATTTATTAAAAGCCTTCACGAATCTACCATCCTTTAACTCCTCCTACACTGTTACACCCCTCATAGTAGTTCAGGCAAGCCCGCCTTTTCGAGATACTGATTTCATTTTCTTAGACATTACACCTGAAGTTCTCTTAAAAACTCTCCGAAATAGAAAGTAACGCTATTGGAATAGATGGTATATCTATTAAGATGATTCGAAATGCGCTTCCTGTAATCTTCCCCATACTCCTTTACATTTATAACTCTTCTCTTCAAGTACGGTTTTTCCCTGATTTATGGAAAAATGCGCAGATACGCCCTATTCCTAAGCTTTCTAGTCCTTCCTCCCCGAATGATTCTTGCCCCAATCCTTTTCCGTCTGTACACCTATGATTTTGGTAGTGATCTCGAGCACTGCAAGTACCATAAATACGCGGACGATTTTAAACTACACGTATCTGGTCCTATCTCTTCTATTAACAGTTTGATTGCGCAGGTTCAGAAGGATATTAACATAGTGATGCAATGGGCAATAAACAATAGGTTATCGCTGAACCTTTCAAAAACAAAAGCAATTATTATTGGACAGTCGTCTTTCCCGTCTTCTGATACGCTAGCGTCCTTGCCTCAGCTTAAGGTTAATAGCCTTGACATTGCCTTCGTTGATACGGTAAGGGACTTAGGGTACATCTTTAATCGTACCTCTCCTGGAAAGAGCAAATTCTTGAAATCTCGAGGAATACTTTTAGAGTTCTTCAACAGCTTAAAAGGAATAAGGAATCCTAGCCACTATCAACCCGGATTCTTCTTGTTAAGAGTCTTAATCTCCGATTTTTTGATCATGGGTCTATTATGTAGGATGATATCACAGATGATCTGAATTATAAACTTGAGGGAACACTTAATGCCTGCATACGTTTCATCTATGATATACCGAAATATGAACATATTATCCTATATCGGAAACGGGCGGGATTTCTTAATGTGGCTAAGAGAAGACAATTTTTTATGGGCAATCTCATTTACAATCTTTTTTGTAACAACACTCCTCAATATCTTGTAGGTCTCTTTGAAAACAGAAATGTGTCTTTACCTGCTCAGTCTAGGCTTCGTGTAAGGAAGCCTGTCCTTACAGTTCCACGTCACAAATCTTGTAAGTTGCAAAGATCTTTTGTGGTGAGGGGAGCGCGTCTTTGGAATAAGGTACCCGAATTAATTAAAAATACACCTTCGCCTTATCACTTTAAAAAGCTATTCTTCAACTATTTGTTTAGCATTGATAATTCTACTCTTGAAATTTTGCACTGGCAAACTATAAATTGGTAATTTTCTATCTTTAGTGAAGTTTTGTGACTTGCAACTATTATAAAAATTAAATCCTTAAAATTTGATCCATAGTCTATACTAGCTGTCTAACAATTGTCTTAAGTTCTCTAATGATATCTGTAATGCTAACCAGTAGCCACCTGTAATTAGTATTTTTACCTACGTCATATTCGTAATTTCTATGCTATGTAAAAACATTTTGACAATATTTTATAACAAGCTAAGAAGGTAAAATACTAAACCGGCCCGGAATATAAAGGTCGTCTTTGTCATAAAAAATTATTAAACAATAAAATAAAGAAACAGGAATTAAAACATCAAGTGCCTTTATTTTATTTTTCATTTTTAAACCATCCATAAAGGAGCAAATGTATCTTTTAAACCCAGATGATAATCTAAAAGGAACACATTAGTAAAGGAATGAACTCATTCGGTAGATAATAGCCGTTGTACTACAGTAGGACTCGTCGGCTCGGGATGGACAGGGTCTTCACTTTTGGTATCGCAGGTTGCAGAAACAATTAATAGGCCGGCGAATTTTCACAAATACAACAAAGTTGCGAGTGGGGACTAATTCCTCCAATATGAAAATGGATTTTTTTGGTTCCTTTCATTACTACGGAGTTGCCCCCGCAGCCGTATTTCTGGAGCTGTTATTCTTCGTATATTAGATTATTATCTGGCAAGCTCACACGTTACAGTTGCAAAAGGGACTAATCTGGTTCCTTTAATTGCCACGTAAATTCGGCCATCGCCGTATTTATGGAGCATCCATTCCTCGGACGTTGGTTTATGATGTGGTTTACTAACATTATAATTTGTAAAAGAACTCGCTTTCAGGTTTAAAAATTCTCTGGTTGTTAGGTCTGTGAATTTTACTCCAACGTTCTGTAGAAAAGCTGTAGGCTTATCCTTTCCAAAAGGTTTGGAGATGTAATTGCCGACTGGCATTTGTAAAAAAACGGAAAATTGTTTTTCAATGGGATGTGGTTTTTGCGGTTTCATCCATTTAGGTTCGACGTTAGCCCTAGTGAGTTCCTCTTGAAAAAATGTGCCCTGCCACGTTTTTATGAGAAAGCAACTTTCCTTAGAAACCGTCCCATTAGATGTTCCAGGAGCAATATTTACAGATTTTTCAGGAGCCTTCTCTCTTGATTTTTCTGCAGCCATTTTTACAAATTTTTCAGGTTCCATCATTCCAGCTGAACCTAATTTTATTCGAAAAGCAATCAAAGTTTAGAAATTTTGCATACAGGGGCTTCTCAAAAACTTTTTAATTTCTTGGAACATATTTTGCTGATACTCAAAATAGGGTGGCTTAAAAACAATATTTTTTAGAGTATTTTCTTTCCTTAAAAGGCTTCATACTAGTTCAGTAGCATATTTATCAACATTAATTAATTAGATTTTGATTATTTAAGCAAATAGAATTTGTTTTAATAATGTTTTTTGAAAATTCTTCTTTTTTAAATTATTACTTTTAGTCTAGTTGAACATTTCCTCAAGTTGGTTAATAAATTTTTAATTATTTAAAGAAATGTAAATTTCTTTAATTAATTTTGTACCAAATGCTATTTCCTTAAATTATTCTTTTTATTTTTTTTTACATTCTCACCTAGTTTTTTTAGATTTTGAAAATACTATAACTCTTAATTTTTTTTCATGGAAAAAAGTCATGGTGATAAATTGTTAGTATTTTCGAGTACTACGAATAACTGTGCATAAAATTTTCAGATCTTCAAAAAAAGTGGTCTCAAAAATTTTCAAAATGTGCTCACTTTTTGAATTTTTATCCAAAATGGCTGGCTAACGAACTTGACCTTCAATTTGACAAAAACTGGGGAGGTTAAATTTTACACAAATCTAATACCTTCTCTAGATACTTGAAGGAACGTTTTCATGAAGAATATAAATTTGTGGTCTTAAGGGTGCTTTTCACGGACCCTGTAGTATAAAAAAAATTTTCATGCATTTGTGGATGACACTAGAGCACAACCAAGGCATTCATGAATCGATTTCAAATTAATAATTTGCATCTTTTTCTGACGGTTTTAATTTTGAAAACTTAAAATAAAAAATATTTATTTGGAAGTATTTTGATTTCTAATAATTCATTCCGGAAAAATGTAAAGGATCTTGTGTTCGACAATCATTTTTTATCTGATTGTTGCATAGTTATGGTAGACAAATTAAAGTTATAGATACGAGTGTTCTGAACCCTCTTCATCTTTATTAAAATTGATTTGATACGTAAGCATACCAAAGTGCACTCTTTCTTCATTATTTTAAACTTTATCATGAATGCTTCAACATAATAGAAAATACTTTTTAGCTCCACTTTAATATATAGGTGATATTTTTTAAAAATAATAATTGTAATATTGCATCACACTTACCTTTAATGTAAAAAAAATTCAAAATGCGAGGATTACTCCGCAAATTAACGTTCTCATTTTTTCTAATTAATCACAATAATAGAGGATCGTAAGCTCACTTTTGCAAAGGAATTCTCTGAATTGGATTTCAACAATAACTGTTATGTACAGTGACTTAATTGGCTTCTAGCCGCTAACATGCTTTATTTATTCTTTAAATAAATTGAGTCAAAAGAGTTAGTTTATTCCTCTTAGATCAGATAAAATTCGCTTATCTGCCATATATCGTACTCAAAGGAACCTTCGGAAGTATTAAAGTTAACAATGCACAGGTCATTTTTGAGGGGAACTTTCCCGCTCTTTTCAAATCCACAGCAAAAAAATAGGGGTTCCCCTTTAATAAAAGGGTCTTTCCTCAATTTGACCTTGAAAATTGACCTTAAGGTCAACATTTCTGGTACAGTCAAATATCCCCCTCGGTCCTGCGCAACCTTTGTTTGAAAGTATTTTAGGAGATATTTGGGATTATAGATTAAAATCTGCTCTCGCCAAAATTCGGTTAGCGCAGCAGACATTTTATTTGTGAATCTAGAAACTTTATTATTTTTAACACAAATAAGGTAAGAGAAAATATTTCGAGAGAAGTGCAGAAAATTTCTTATCATACTTAGAAAGACGACATGAGACAATAATTTTAGGTTTTAATTCTTATATAATTTAAGCTAATAACACATATTGTAAACTTTAATACTCCCGAAGTTTCCATGAGTATGAAATATGGCAGATAAGGAAATTTTATCTGAACTGCGAAGAACAAAATAACTCTTGCCACTAAATTTATTCGAAGAATAAATAAAGCATGTAAGCGGTTAGAAGCCAATTTAGTTATTGTACATAGCAGTTATTTTTGAAATCCAATTCAAAAAATTCCTTTGGAAAAATGAAGATGATAATTTGCGGACTACTCCTCGCATTTTCGATTTTGTTTTCCATGAGAAGTAAGTGTGATAAA
>JAAAKG020148708.1:0-10198 GCA_010014905.2 Druon quercuslanigerum | reverse complement strand
TATCGCTTCATTTTCGGATTGACCCATAAAATGGTCTCTGAAAGCGTCACTAACCCCGTCTTCCTCATATTGCAGTTAATATCTTTCGAATAATTTATACAAAGTTTTAAGATCCAACTATGGGTTTTCAAAATATATAAGTTTCGTAGATTAACGTTTATAAGAAGAAGTGCGATGTGGAATTGATTCAATATACTCTTCAATCATTTTTTTTATATCTTCCGATAGTTGAACATGGTTTGCACGTCGCCCACCTGCTCAATTTAGCAAAGGCTGCTTATTTCAAATCTTTTTTTAAACAGTTTCTATTCTCTTTATAACTAAACAAAGAAATCCGAGCAAATTTTTTTTACAAATTATTTAATTAATCGATCTTTTGTTTCCAGTTTCGTTTCAACAGGATCTCTACATTTTAACATTCCGCGGAGTATCAAATTTTGCTGATGATAATCAGTAACTTTGAAAATTCTCTCTACGATTTCTTCTTCTTTTACACCGTCCGTTATAGTTTTAGACTTACAATTAGTAATATATTCCATTCCCTATAATATAACACATAAGTTTTCTGAAATTTTTGATTCAAAGAAACTTCTATTCATTGAATACCCTTCATTAATTTCGTAATAATTTGATGTACAAAACTTTTTATATTGTCAATGGTAGAATTCAGTGTTAAAAATTATAATAGACTATTTCAACTAATTTTAAATTACAAGATTTTGTAAAAAAAGCTATTAAGAAATCAAATTAAAAATAGGATATTAAAATTATCAAAAAAGTTAATTTTTAATTTTCTCTAATACTTTTAACTAGTACCTTCTTTCGGGAACATTTTTTCTTATTCTTTAACCAATTTTCTTCCAACCTATTTCTTTTCCTGCCTCGACCCATATTTAGGTTCTTTTCATTTTAATCAAACTCTTTCGTTTTGGTGGCCGGCTCGACCTTCCAATCATCCGCTGTTATACAGACGTTGATGTTGCATGACGAGCTAGCAAGCAGACGAGACAGCACTGAGATATTAAATCAATTGTGACATTAAAACCACAAAACATAATTGTCTGTTATTTTCCAAAAAACTTCCTTAAATCCATGAGAAGAATAAAAAGCGTTATAAACCGTTTTTTCGTTATATAATGGTGCATATTTTATAAAATTTGAATTTGAAAATTCCTTTTAATATAGAACTTATGGCGAGTTGAACACAAAAAATTCGTATTTTGCGATAGAAGAAAAAAGTAACATTTTCTTGATTATTTCGAAAACTAATAAATTTATCACATTTATTTATAGGACAAAAATTATGTGCAATAAAATTTTCTATTGGAATAATTTATTAAAAAATTAAAAATTTATCTGAAAAAAAGACAGCCGGTCATTTTTCCGATGAATCAAGTGACCGAAAAGTCAAATAGCGAAGATCAGGATACCGAAATTTATTTTAGGGAAAACTAATTTGTCGAATAATTAATTGACCGAAAACCATTCAATGTTGAATTATTCTAAAATAGTTTTAGCGAAGATTCATTTTTCCGAAATTCCATTTTATTGAAAGTTCAAATTTCAGCAAGCCTAATTTTGCGAAGTTTCAGATTATCGAAAAATCAGTTTAGCGATAGGAGAGTTATCCGAAAATCATTTAACTGAAGATTCAAATATCTGAAAATTTAAAAATTGTTATTTACCTTCAGATAGATGTTTAATAACAAATAAAATATGTATAATGTGTAATCAAGTTGATTAAAAACATAAAAACAATAAAAATTCAACAAAATAAGTGAGAATAACCTTATATAGACAATATACATTAATTTAAGTTAAAGAGAAATGACCAACTGAGTTAAAGGTTATGCACCGAGAGAGAAAAAATAAAGGTTATTATTATTATTATAAAATCTTAAATATTATCAAAGGCCAAAGATGGTTACTGTTCAATAAAAATAATAATTCTAATAAAAATTTCTTGAACGTAAATTAATGTACATCAACTATATAAGGTTTTTGTCACTTATTTTGTTGAATTTGCACTGCTTTGATCCTTTTAATCAACATAACTACGCATTAGACACGTTTTATTTGTTATTAAACATCTATCTAAATACAAATAAGTAATTTTTAAATTTTCGGATATTTGAACCTTCGCTTAAATGATTTTCGGATGTCTCACCTGTCGCTAAACAGATTTTTCGGTATACTAAACCTTCGCAAAATTAGGCCTTCGGAAATTTGAACTTTCAGTAAAATGGACTTTCGGAAAAATGAATCTTTGCTTAAACCATTTTTAAATAATTCGACATTCGTTGAAAGGATTTTCGGTGTATTAATCATTCGTTAAAATGTTTTTCGGTCGACTATTCATTCGGTAAATTAGTTTTCCTTAAAATAAGTTTCGGCATCCTGATATTTGCTAATTTATTTTTCGGTCATTTGAACCATCGGAAAAATGACCGGCTGTCTAATTTAATTTGGCGATGCTACCGTACTGATGTTGTTGTTAGCCACTTTGTAATTATTTATAAAATAAACTTTTTAAATTGTGTACAGACAAGGTTAGCTCTAAGACATTAATTACTATGTTTTTTTGCTTTTCTCCAGTTATCGGACAAAAATATTGCGTAGTTTGTAAGTAAGCCTGGGGAGAATTATAACGTACATAACCTTAAAATGCACAGACATTAATCAAATTTATTAAAATTAATTTTTTTAATTATTCCCCAAACGAAGAGTTCGGGGACGTCCGTTAGTATGTTCGCTATCGTTCCCCAAACTTTCTAAGTATCACATGCCCTTAAGAACGTAACAAACTTCACTGTAAAGATTATTTTATCGTGGACAAATTCTCTATTCATAGCACCGTCATACATTAGTTATAAATAAAGTTACAGTTTGTTGAAGGTACAAAAAAAACTTAAATAACTGTAGCTTGTAGAGTTAATTGTAGAGGAGGACCTTATCCCAATATATAAGAAATGAAGTTTTTAAATTATTAAATAAACTGAAATAGCGATGCACCCAATCATAATTGTTCGCTCCAGGGTTCCTATTCACTCTCTCCCATTGAGTCCCAATTCAGTAACTCTTCCAGAAGCCTGACAATAAATATGGGTGCAACTAGTTCTAACTGCTTAAAATTGAAGAAAATATTGATTTGAATTATTAAGAAAATGGCATTTAACAAAATTAATTTATTTGATTATACTTTGTTACACTACTATCGGAAATGATCTAAATTACTATTTTTTAAATGTTGCTAAAGCTCCCCAAGTGCCGTCGCGTTAGTCCGTAAACAATATTCGTGGCAGCCAGTCAAAATTCCAAAAAGGCACAAATGACCCAATGATACCGTGAGTAAACTTTGAAAATTGATGTGATTCTGATTAATAAATGCCTATTTTATTCCTAAGCTTAAATTTCCCGCTTAATTTTTGAACAAATATTAATTACATTCAAACTTATGGGTTTTCAAGCAAAATGGTGCATTCTTCACGTTTTTATGTTATTTACTTGTTAATTTGATTGTATTGTTAAAACAAATGACATGGGATTCTTGCCCATAATATATGGAAAAACTCTGATGGACAAAGTGAGTAACGACATCATTCTTAAAGAATGTGGTACGGATGAGACACTAGTTGACGCGTGGGAAAGAAATCGGTATCAATGTAAAGTAAATGTCAGCGTGCCCAGAGGCAAAATGGTCAGAATGGTATAATTTTTATATGAGACTCTAGTTAGAAGAGACATAAGAAGCCACAGAAACAGGAGAGCTTGCAGGAGAAAAATGCATGGGCGTGAAAGAAGCTAGAGAAGTATGACGAGGAATTATTTTAGTGTTAATATTGTAGGAATGGCAGCCCATTAGCAATAGCTGAAAAGCAAGAAATGTAGATTTTATTACATTTAACTTTTGAAAAAGAGCGAGTATATCGGTCCTAAAATAGCTCAGTTGGATAAAAAAAGGGATGCGAGCAGAAATATTTTAAAAACCGAATACTGCTAATCAATCACTAATCTACAGTTACACATATGTCTCCGAAACTTAAAAGACGTGAGCAAAGACGTATAACCTAATTAGGAAAGAAGGTTATGTTTCCCAGGGTTCAAAGTGCATTTCAAATAAATAATTAGTTATAAATTAAAAAAAGTGTAACACAACATTAAAAGTTGTTCACAAATACTATTGGGATGTGCATTGCGTGTTTTTTAAAACTTGGAGTTAGTTTTCACGAATGTAACGGTACATGATTGATATTAGTCGTCTGAAAGTGTCAAAATCGTTGTACTTCGAACTTAATTAATTAATTGAAGTGAATATCTGCAGGTTGCAACTAATTAATTGGTAATAAAATCTGCTGTTTTACTTATTGAATTAAATAGGGAATCAAGCACTTTTTACGACAAGAGTATCGGTAAATATCATCAACTGTAAGTGTCCTTTTTTTAAATAATCACTGCAAATACTAGTGCTCAGATTGATTTATGTTTATAACAAATTTGATATATACCATCTATTGCATTATACCTTGAAGGAATACCAGCTATTCACAAGTGGGATAAGTACTTTCATACTTTTAAAATGTAATATCTCGTAAGTTTAAGTCATTTCTTAATATTTTCTTATTTAGAATTTTTTCTTTTTCACAGATTCACAAATTTATAAACATAGCTACTGCAACACAAAATGTAATTCGCATGTTTATAAAAATTGCAACGATAAATCTGCCAATCAAATGATAAGAGTTGAGAAGCGGCGAATTATTCCTATTAACTGAATGTCCAGGGAACCTTAAGTTAATTTTTTTTTCTTTTAAAATAGTTATTTTATTGAAATACGAAAAGTAATTGCAATCTTTTTGTCTATTAATAAAGAAACATCTTATTTTAAATAAATGTAGCTACTACATTTTTTTATTTATCAAGATATAATTTATCTTTTATTCATTACAGTATATATATACAGAGATTTCTAGGAAATTTTTGTACACTGTACCAATTATTTTATGCATTGAAATGAACAGATTTTAATATTGTAAATAATTCTATAAGTTTTTTCTTTTGTCTCCGCTAACATTGAATGGTAAAGTATACATTTTTTATGATATTTAACTTAAAAATTATAAAATTTATTAGCTCGAATCTTCGTTGTTAACTCAGTTCCAAAATTAGAATAAAGTCATGGACGTATAAGGGATTTTTCAAGTTTCACCACTCGGTTTTTTTAGTATACACCATATCACACTAAAGATACACTACATAGACACACTAAAGATTTCCAACAGAAACTTTCCAAAAATTAATTTTAGCCAGTCTTAATGCATCAAAAATGTTTGCATATAGTTATAAACAAATTAGGAAACACAAGTATTTTTTAAGGGAGCGTTCAGCCCTCGCCCCTCCGTAATGTTTTTTTTTTTGTGTTTTTTGTATTATCTCATCATTATCGTCACATAAAACAGACTTCTGAAAGGCTTAAATCAATTAAAAATAGTTTAAACTATTCATATAAGCAAATTATACAGGACTCGTCCTTTCTTTGGCTGGTTTGAACTTGGTCTCGTGTATAGCCGAAAACTAAAAGACATCCACATACATAGATTTTTATTTGTTTCTCATCTTGTATCAAGAAACAAAAGGGAGTTACATTGATTGTCATTTATTTCTTGGCTACAAGCAAAACGTTGCACAGCGTTACTCTACTCTGACTTCAGTCTCCTGAAAGGTAAAAGCAGCCAACGTGTAGTGTTTGTAATTTTTCTGTGTCTGTTTTCTGTGATTTCTTGCGTTTCGTTTTTGTTTCTTAGTTGTATACATTTGTAAATTGTTTATCCTTATTTTCCGTGGTTTTGTTCCTTTAGTTCAGGTTATAAGTTTGTTTTTAATTCTCTACGCGAATCGCTGCTTTCGAAGCAAAGTGAGATCCCTAAATACCTTGCATGGTCATCTAGCGCTGACAATGTCTTCGATGCAAAGTTTTCTATGCATATGTGCAAATCCTTTCCGTCAGGAAAAACATGTAAGAGGAATAGATCTGAGGCGCGTGACGAAAAATCAGCAAATAGTGTTTCCTGAAATGCCGAAATGTTGTAAAATTTGTGGTACTTGAAGAAAAGAATGTAGAACTCCCAAATTACAGCCATCCAGAGTTATACAAGAGCATGGTATTAATGTAGAGGAAGAGATAAACGAGAACACAGTTTTTGGCTTGAAAATGAGAAATGGAAAAGAAGGATGCAATGATGAAAATTACTTAGCGGGTCTCAAAGTCCTAAATCAAATAAAATAAAAATTAGAGCAGAAGGGCACTACATATTCAAAAAAGATGTGTCCACGACCTCTTGCGCCTGAGTCTTGGAGTCGCAGACAAATCATGCGAGAAGCAAAGCAAAAATTGGCAGAAGAAACGAAAAATTAGGTAACAAACTTGTACGATGATGAAGAGAATAGTCGATTGATGCCAGGTAAGAAAAATTTCATACCTTTCAAAAAACTAGACGGTACTCGTGAGCATGTACAGAAGAGACTGATTCTTTGCAATCTTTCAAAATTATATACCAGATTTGTAGCCCTACATAAAAACATGAAGATTGGATTTTCGAAATTCGCAGAACTAAGACCAAAGCACTGTGTTTTAGCTGGATCAATTGGAACTAACAATGTCATTACTGCCTTGCAGAAATCATGTGTAGTGAACCCCATGACACTTGTCATTTTGACCAATGCGAATCTTGTCCTGAGATTCACAATTTTTAAAAGTACCTGATTGATCTATTGGACGTGAATAGTTTCGACACAGTGACATGTCAAGTTTGGCAGCAAACGGATAGACGCACTTTAAAATACGAAATAGCAGACACTGATGCTTTCGTAGAAGTACTCTGCAATAAGTTTAAAAACCTGAAACCTCACGCATTTCATGCGAAATAACAAGGTTTGTTTCTGAAGCACCTTAAAGTTATACTAAAAGAAGGAGAGTACTTAATTTTGCTTGACTTTGCTAAAAATTATGCTTTCCTCATTCAAAATTCTACACAATCTTTCCATTGGAATAATAATCAAGCAACTATATTTACAGTAGTTATTCACTACAAAGATGGAAACGAACTGAAGCATTTTAGCATGGAAATCATCTCAGAAATTACAATTCCCGGCACTTTTAAATACCACGCATTTATTCCAAATGAGAACGGACAATTGTAACGGAAAAAAAATTTCATTCGCAACAGAACATAATCTGTTTGCTCACACAGTCAAAAAGCCTCAAGTTTAGAGAAGCAAACAATGCGCGAAAAAAAGGCGAACTAAATAATTTGTGATGAATTTAGTGCAGCTTCGCTGGAGAATCATGCATACAACTAAGTCCCTGGTAGGACTGGTTAACTCATTGTATTTCGAAAAGGAATGGTAGTAAAAGACTATAAATTTAAGAGGATACTACTATCATATAGGCAATCAAACTATAAAAGTTTTATGGTAATCGGAAGACATGACTTTTAAAGTTGGGGCAGTTCAGGAATAATGCCCCACTGATAGATTAAGAAGTCAAATCGTTTAAATTTTCGCGAAAGAAAGATTATTTAAGGACAGAAAAATGTTTAATATTTTGAATTTGTGAAGAAATGTTCTAATTCTTTATACTTGCTTGCCCCTTTATATTTTATCAACATTCTTGGACATTATCACGTGGATTCTGCAATCAACACAGTCTTCAATGTCGCTGTAACTGTCCTCTCCAACATTGATAATGATAGGTTATTTGCACATTGATTTTGCGATGTCACTCCTTTCCTGTATATTGTTTTTCAATTTTTTTATGCATTTTGGACTCAACGTGGCCACAGAGATGGTGGTAAATCCTTTAAAGTTTCTCTCTACAATTGTACTACGTCGTTAATTCTACATGTCTTATTATTTTCTGCAACACGTTTCTCTATGTAAACCCAAATTAATTCTATTGGGTTTAGTTCGCAATGAGCTACTGGAAACCACAGCAGCTTGACTTCCCCATTTCTCAACTGTTGAGCTATTGTACCCAATAGACCAACTTTTGATAATGAAAACTGTTGTGACAGATTCAAAAGATCATCCTTTTTTATCTCATTGAAATTCTTCTACCTACTGGGACATCAACACCTTTGTAAATTAATCAAGTGATACGACTCCTCTTTCTTCCATGCTGCCGTTACATCCCTTTGCAGTCTACGAACCTGATACGTTACCTGTTCTGTGGTCATGATAATGGACAAACTGTTTTCCCCCTGGTACCTTTCACAAATACCACGAATCCTGATGACCATTTTGTATGATGCCAAATTTTTTCATTAAATTCCATCCCAGAAAACAATATGGTGATAATTCATTCGCAATGAGGAAGGCAAGTTTATTGCTCACTCCGTCATATGATAAAGGAACGCGTCGACGCACCGTCTATCAAGAGACCGTCTATAAATCTTTATTTTCGCAAAAAGCCAAACAGATTTATCGGGTGTTTCGATTTCACCACACGTAGGTAGATCAGTGAGATCTATCAAATATTGCACGGTTGGTTTTGAACTATCGACCTCCATTGGTACTTTCGTGGTTACTAACGACAATGGCTTCGCAGTAGGACATCCTATTACAACATGCGAATCTAATGGATGGTTTATCTTGAGTTTCGATTTTACCGTCCGTAGGTACTTTTGTAAAATCTATCAAATCTCCAACGGTTGGTTCTAAGCTATGTACCTCCATTGGTCCTCTTGAATTTACTGAGGACAATATCTCCTTCGGAGGAGTTACTATCGATTTACTTGGTTCTATGGACTCTGCCGACTTTCCATGACCCTATATCCGCTAACTTGGTGTTATCTAATTTCTGAATCTGGAATTCTAGTTTTAACCGGCTTGCCTAAATGTACCGACATGGGGTTTCAGGGGGTGCTAGTCTGTTTTGGTTTCTCTGCTCTAACGACTACTGTTTATGCAACTCTGTGGCTCCTGTGTTTATTTCGAGAGAAATCAGAAACACCACATTTTTCCTCCTTGGTCGTTTCCCTTATCCTCACATCTCTGGCAATCGGCTATCAAAAGGCCGTCCGCCCCATAGACAAAGCATAAGATGCGGCGTTTTAAACTACATGTTCTCCATGCATGTCCGGTCTTACGACAGCTGAATCATTCGCTCCTTTAGTTTCGGCCGTTCTTTCTTGGTTCGAGGCCTTAAGGGTCTTGATTTGGTTTGACAAATCCGCAACTAGTGTCGTGAGACTGTCTAAACTCAAACTCTCTTGTTTGGCTATCCCGCATTGGATCATTGATTCTAATGATTTGATTTTTTTTTAAATCCTTTAGGGCCGGGTCAGGTTTCGTCAGCTTACCTTCGATCGTGGCTATTGGTATCTGTTTTTAAATATTGTTCTCGGTTTCAGTTTTGTTAGTTTTCGATTTCAGAGTTTTTCGAATTTAGGAACGAAAGATTCCTCCTGAGGAGGCGAAGAAATGTCCTCCCCCGCCCTAGCGATTGGCTGCTCGATATCAAGGACGGGAGCCGCCATTTCATTATGGGTCTGAAACTCCCGATGACAAATTGCGCGTCTAATCTGAATTTTAAGGTTATTGTAGGCCCTATCTAACTGTTACTCGATTGGAAATTGGCGTGGCGATAGGTTATATAGGCCCATGATACATGCGAGGAAGTCTACACTCGATTCCTCAGGGCCCTGTTTGCGCGCAATAATTTATTCCTCTAGGCGTTTTTGGTTATTTATATCCCCGAACCGAGTACACAAGTGTGCCAGTACGGTCGATTCTGTAACACTACTAAAGTAATGTTCCATTGCCTAACTATCTGGGCTAGACTTTTCGGTCTGTTCCGTGAAATGTTACGTGGGTCATGTGATATTCTTGGATCTAAATGATTAAGTTCAAGGAAAACGGTCGTTAATTCGTATGGAGTGCTGCCAATATTATCGCATAGTTGCTGGGAAAATTTGTAAGGTTAGGTTGATATGCAGTGTATTAGTTGCCGGAAGGGAAGGGTGTATGCACGTATGTTGGTTTTGGGATTCTGTGACTTCCAGGCCCATGTTTCTTGAATGAATGTCTAAGGTTAGGGTGTTTAAAGTTTGTGACTCCCCTCCCAATTGTGACAGGGTAAAAATTTCGGTTAACGTTACCTGTCACTAAGAATATAGAGGTGACATAACCTCCCTCACCTTAT
>JAAAKG020148707.1:0-10198 GCA_010014905.2 Druon quercuslanigerum | reverse complement strand
TACTTTTTCTATATTCCTTTGTGTGTAAGCTATCATCAAAGAACTGTGGTGAGATGCATAATGCATATACTCCCTTTTTGATGCTGGCTTCTGTTATGCGAATATTGTAGAGATGCTCTGCAATTTTTCAGAGCTCTTTTCTGCAGTCGTGAAATATCCATAATTCGTCGTCGAACACATACGTGCATACCTGTGGTAAAAGGAGACGCTGCAAGTTTTGTGCAGTGGTTACGGTTTGTGGTTTTGAACAAAGCACCCTTTAACAACTGGTCGACCAGATGACTTCGACCAACCACGGTTTAGAGTTTTAGACTCCTGACTCATCATCCACTGTCACCTTGTTTCATCACTCTTAACATTTTATATAGCTTTGATAACCTTTTCCAAGAACAATTATATATATTTAGACGATTTTGATAGATAAAACAACCCAGACTAAATCTATACCAATTTCGAATAAAATGTCTCCAACAGAAGTTTACAGAGAGAAATTTATGTCCTCAGAGGGGAATAATAAAAATCGTGAAAAAAGTTTTGGGTCAAGGGTGGTACTTTAAGCTCGTTTGCTTCCTAGCTGAGTTGGCAAGGTAAGAGCCACGTAGATTTGCTGACTTGCAGAGAGCAAATAGTAGAAATAAATGAAAGATAGAAAAAACGAGAAATCCAGAAAAAATGGAAACATGACGAGCGAGTTCCTTTCGAAATATTGAAGAAGAATGAAACTTCGCCGTTGAAGAAGATGCTTGAAATCCAGAATTGCATGGATTTGCTGTCTGTGAAAAGGCATCTTAGTTGAGACAATTTATATAGTTTATGTCCTGAAAAACTTTCCCATATTCACGGTTGGTGGTACTTCGTCTTGAATGACGTGAACTCAGATGGTCAAACAACAAACGGTTTGTATCATCCGGTCACAGACAATGTGCCACTATGTTTGATCACTCATCTCCGAATCATGTTTATTGCGTGTCAAGCAAACAACCATTTAAGTGTTATTGATCATTACAATCAGCCATTGACACTTGTTTCTTCTTCTTGTCTGAAGAGCCATATCGAAGTGGATAAAGATTGAGCAATACTTATTTCGATGGGAAATAGACGTGAGATTGGAAAGAGCAACTAAAACTTGGGTTCATTTGAAAACAAAGCAACTTGAAAAAGTCTCTTGCTATATAAAATTAGAAAATTGTCAATAAAACTCTCTTTTGCATAGTTCTAATGGGCAGCTCGTTTCACTAACCAGAGGAAATCGGATTATGTCACCCGCATGTTCCGAGCCTCCCCAGCATAATCCAGGTGTAATGAACTGAAACGGAATTAGAGCAAAAATAGGTCGCTACACTAATTTTTTTAAACGACCTTTCTCTAATGAATCCTGCAAATAATGAGCTGAGTCATAACAAAATTTCTCAATATTTCGTGTAAAAAAGCATTGGATTTGCTGTGCTAAAATGTCAAATGAATTACTACATCTTGACTAATGATCAATTAAAAATCGACTGTGGATGGGGACAATAAGTTATATGAGAAATAGTGATGCAATAGGGTGATCTCAGGTTTATTCATTAATTCTCTGATAATTGCTGTAGATAATATATTTGCAAGGATAATAAATTTAAGGAGTTATTTATATGTCGTATGTTCAGATCAGTATTTGAGATGCTAAAATTATATTGTTTATTTTCTATAAAAATTATTATTTTTATTAGAACAAAAAACTTCAAAAAAAATTTGAAACAGTCATTGAATTCTAATTGTACGGCGCTCCCGTCATCAGCCTTGACATTCTCGGCACGCTTGGGTGCAACCATGTGAACTCTTTCTTTCTTTGCCTTTTTGCAACTTAAGTGCTTAGCTTTGCAAATGACGAAAGTGTCTGCCAATTACGATAAAGAGGTTCATCTACATTAAACTTACATTTTAAATTATAATCCTTCAGATTATGGTAAGTCTTGGAGATATCATGTTTTCAGTTTTGAATTTCAAATTTTCATTTTGAATTTTGAATTCTCAATCTTAATTCATGTTGAACGCTTTAATGTTAAAACTATCTTAAAACTGTCCATCGTACTTGATTTTTCTGAAGTTATAACCGTCAGACTAATAACGTTTGATCTTTTTTTTTAAACAAGCGTATCATATTCTTCTGTCTTTATGAGCATGTCACTGATGTAAGTCAAGATTTATGCAATATATTCTTTCATACATTTCAGGGAATTTGTATCCATTTACATTAACATTTTGAGATCAGTTGAAATCCGGAATGCCAAACAGAAACTAAACACCTAGAACTGTAAAGTTGACAAAAAATATACTATTTTGTCCACTTGTAAGGCATATCTTTTATATATATATATAATTGATTTCTGCAAACCTCCCCACTATTCAAATATTTCTGGCGTTTATAAGGATTAAAAATCTCAGTTTAAAAAAGTGAAGACTAACTTCAGCCCTCTCATTTTGGAAAAATTAATCCTTTTTGTAGAGTTCTGAGTAGATTAAGTATAGTTCTAGAGTTTACGATGCTTTTAACGCAATCATATTGCAAAATTTTGCTAATATATAAATCAGAATTAAAGTTATACAAATTTATTTTATTATTGTGGTACTAATAATATTGAAAGGGAACTTAACTTGAGGTCCATATCTTTATCTGCTTGGGAAAATATTAAAATGTAGCTATTATCGTAATATTTCTGTTCTCGCATAAAATAATAAGATCCACTGTTCGGCTATGATATTCAATCTTGTGGAAAGTAAATTTCAATTTAATATACGGTTGCCGTTGGTTCGAGATTCGATGCATCTTAATAATGCAAGTCTCGCACAGAGTCCATGTCCGGACCGGAAGTGGCCAACGATGCCTCCGTCGGCTGTACAAAAGCGGTGAACCCTCCGGCATCTTCCATCGTCGGTAGCAGCCAAGACATTCGTGGTTCAAGGCCAAGTCGACGGGAACGTTTTCACGTCGTCTCTGGTATTCCTTCGGTTTTCTTTTCATCGTCATGTGATGGTGAAAGTCAATTACAAGAGTTGGACGTCGCATTCATACGACTGGTTGAACAAGTACCTTTTTATTAAAGGTCTGGAGTTCGTCGCTCATATTATTCCTTACGCTGACTCTTTGTCAACCTCACTCAGCTTACGTGTTAGGAATACAATTTCAGTTTCGTTAGGATCCGTTCTAAATTAAGATAGCTATTTTCCTCGTATCAGTCACAGTTGCCTGCAACTATCATCCGTAAATAATTGCTATATGCTGTTCTTCTTATTGGTGCTGATAGTAGATTATTCCATTGAAATATTGATGTTTTTATACAAACAGTATTAAATCTGAAGCAAATTGTAAATCTTCCATGGTGGTAGATAATAATGGAAAGGAATGTACAACGTGAAAGAAGTAAAGAACCCTGAAATTAAAAACTCGAGGCCGTGAAGAAATACGCATCGCATGCAGGATGTGCGATTGAAGTCGACTGCAAAGTGCACGAAGCACCTTACGTGAGAGGCAGGAATATCTCTCCTCCCATGGCAATATTCTCAATGGGGAAGTTATCGATCCTAAAGTCCCCAGTAACTCGCCGAGTCTACCCTTACATATGGGCTCTCATAACCCCGTGGACAACAGAAAATGATAATGTAAAACCTTCCACTCGTGTCACGCTCTGTTTACACTTGCCTATGATACCACAGTTTAGTTAGTTTAGTTTATAGATAGGCGGTAAGCGTGGATTCTTTTATGTGTGGCTGTTACTGAAACACTATAGTATGCACACTCAGATTAAGCAAATATGTTTTGAAAAGCAGATCACGTGGGCAGTCAATTATTATTTTATGAACTAACTCCATTTGCTAACACATGGTCATTAAGTTTTTATTCTGTTTCTGAGTGAGAAATGGAAGATTGAAAGAGGCGTGTTTAGGCTTGGCTTAAGTAATTCACCGGCCTAATTATAGTAATTTTAAAAAGTGGACAAGAAATTCACGACTTTATGCGAAGACACACCTAGTGACTAAGGAATCCTCGGTTGCCAACAAAGAAACGCGAAAATGACTTTAACCGTAAGACTGAATGTACTTAGGCTTTGATAAAAGAATGAAATATTGGCTACAGACTAACTAACATCAGGCACAAGATCAAGCACAAGCCGTGATCACTTAGTTAGAAAGATACAGAATTTACAAGTTTCGTTTGAAAGTTCTTTCATTGCTTTAACATTATTTAAAATATTAAAGTACTTTCTTACCGTCCAATTCTGAAATCTGTATTTAGTGAAGGTTTTCCATTGATAAGAAATAATGCGAGTATGGTAGCAAAAAGTCACGAGTAAATCGTATCGATCCTGTGAGACCTCGACCTTGGTCCTTGACGGTCGACCCCCGCGATTCCTGGGACATCGACCCTATAGCTTTCTGAAAAGCTCTGTAGTAGTCTAGTCGGGGTTCAGTTAGGACTGCTGGTTCTCGGACGTATATCAAAGGCTCGATATCGTATCCTAACGGGGCGGAAGTTTTGCATCAGGTATATTTATAGCATGCCTAGTAAGGGTTGCAAGGCTTTTTATCCTCAATACGTAAATTCACCTCAAACGATCGATTACTGACCCCTGTTTCCATTATAGGAAATACGCTCAAATTTAGCACTCGTGAAGATGGTAATGCATTTCAGGTAGGGATTTTTTGACACGTATCAGCCATGTACGGTCATCAACCTAGGGTTAGTAAACAGGCTAGGAAAGAGCAAAAGCTTAAACTTTTTATGAAATGTTTCTGAATTCCTTTTTAACAGCTCATATGAAAGAATCGCACTATTTTAATGAAACTTGATAGATATTGAAAATCGTATCAAATGTAGTTCTAGTCTCTCATTTCTTTATTAGGAAATTCAAGGCCATGGTAATTGAGCCTTATTGCGTAGCGGATAACATACACCATACTTGCAATGCGTGACTTTTTGCTTGTTCAGCACGCAGAAAAATTTAAATTTAGCCATTCTATTATGGAAAAAGAGTGACCTACTTTAACTACGAAATATGTGACTAATAACTATAACAAGATTTTAAAAACTTATTTTGCGTTTATACAAACTTTGATAAAAGAACTGTTACATTCGAGTAGTCTTGAAAGTCATCCGTACTTTTATTTTTAATTTCTAATAATGAAAGACCTCCAGTGAATATAAGAATAGTAATCGGTTAGCTCCAGAAAATCTGTATCACTGCCTCTAAGGAAAAATTTACTTTTGCTTTCCTCGCCCGAAGCCAAAGGGAGAAGCGGAACTTGCTGTTGACACGGCAATTGGCAATTTCCGCGAAAAGAACATCTTGATCACAATTTCTCAGACAGTATCTAGGGGTGGATACTTGATCGCTAATACTTGACAGGAAATTTGAGGAAATTTTGGTAGGCTCGTTTTCATTCCTTTTCTTTTGTTTTCGGTGTTGTGAAGTAAGATTCTCGTCTTCCCGTTCCAGAGCGTTGGCCGGGGACTTCGTTATTGATCAGTAACTTCAAAGCTGGGAAGAGCCGAACCACCCTTGTGTCATGACTGTTGGGACTGCATGCACGTGGCCAACTCACCCCATTTACAACGACCCCCAGCAACTTCGCGAAACACCCTAATCGGCCTACAGCTGTTGCTATGGGCGAAATATCGGATTCTTGTTCAGCTGAAGGGACAGGTTCCTTACTTCACACCCTTTTAACGAATTTCACAACGGATAACAGTAGTTAAAACTGAAATTTCAGCCTGAAGCTGTTCGTGGAAGTAAATAATCTAAAAAAATATTATTGACTTCATATGAAGGTGTAGCGTAGAAATAGAGGACGCTTGAATAATGAAGAGATAGTGTCGGAAGATTTAACTGATATTGAGTGCAATTTTGTAATGATTGATTAAAAAATATTTGCCTGTTTCATTGTTTCAGACCTTTCCAAAAATCGCTTCTGTGATTTACCGGAGGAAGTCACGGAGTTTCCTTTTCTTGAAAAACTACACCTCTATCACAATGCCATAAGAGTAATACCTGACACTATTGCGATGCTCCAGTCACTAAACTACCTCGACCTCAGGTAAATTATCATTTAATAATAATCATTTATTTTTCTTACATTTATTTAAATTTATGCAATTTCAGGGCTCACATTTCGCTCCTTCTTTACCTATATTCCCCTTTTTCTGTAAAATTAAAAAAAATTATCTATACAATACCCAAAATCGAGAATACCGTCCATTTTATCTTATTCTTTCATAAAGTTTCTATTCAGTTTTCGAGAATCTTCATCAGAAATTTCAGACGATAAAAAACAAGACGCTTTCAATGAGTTCCTGTTTGTTGATACAAATTTCAAGTAAAGTATTCTGAAGCGTTGAACAGTTTTTAAAAATATCTAACAAAAATAATTTTAAGAACACAATAATGACACTTTACAATAAATCCCCGTTAAAAGAAAATGTTCGACAGAAGTCGGCCTTTCACGTGAAATTGAACTACTGAATAGAGATCTGTGCCCTGCAATTTGAATTGAAAGAATTTTGTTAAGAAGGATTGATATTTACTATGTATTATACATCCAGTCACCTTTCTTTTTAAATTTCAGCCGTAATCAACTAACGGCATTACCACGAGAAATTTGTAGACTACCACTCCAGATATTATTAGTAGCCTACAACAGATTGACTTCCTTGCCAGATGAATTGGGCAGAATGCAAGGCTTGGCTGAACTGGATGCTGGATGTAATGAGATTACAACCTTGCCTCCTCGAATAGGTGACCTTCCTCGCCTAAGGTCTCTCGACCTTAGGAGTAATCTTTTGGTGCACCTACCCATAGGTAAATTAAATAAAATAAGTTTTATATTCAAGTAGATGTTCTGTAGGGTAAGAGTACCAATTCTTGGCACATCCCCGATTGTTGGCTGAATTAAAAAATTATCATTTTTTGTCATGTTTTACCTGACTTAATTCAATTATAGTATTTATTTACGATATAGTGCATATATTAATTATTTAGTGCTAAGAATTGGTGATCATGTCCTAATTAGTCCTAGAGCGCCACACTTGTTGAAATTCTTTCAAAAGATGTTTTTTTCAATTTCAAAAATCGCCATTTATTAAATAATTATTTAGTTTACTTCTATTTGTGAGGTTCTAGCATTAAATACAGTTGCGACTATTATTCTAAAAACTGTATCAAATCTGTTCTTAGGAAGCGTTTCTGCAGGGTGGCCACATGTCAGGGAAATAAGGGAAGTCATAGAAATGTCAGGAAAATAAGGGAAGTCATAGAAATGTCAGGAAAATAAATTTTGTCAAGGAAATTAAGTATCTGTCAGGGAAAATAATAATTGATATGTTTTCTTATAATATTTTGGAAGCTCTCTCTAATATCAGCATAGATATTTTTTCAAGGTTAATTCTTTATAAATAGAATTCGATTTGTGAGAAAGTCATACTTTTTGTTTAAACATTCGTATTTTCGGATTAAAAATTCAAGTTTTTTCGTAGTAACTTATTTTTTTTAAAGATTCATATTTTAATCGTGAAAAGTCAACTAAAATCTTTTTTAACCGAAAATTTAAACTACTTTCCTCAAAATGTATCTATTCAATTAAAAAACTTTTATGTTTTACTAGAAATATCATTTTTTATGAAAATACAGTTTTTTAGTTGTTGAAATATTTTTTTGGATCACTTTGAATAGTTATTTTGTAAAAAAAAATAATCTGTTTTAATTGATAACTCAACTTCTTGTTTAAAATTTAAACTACATTGTTAAACATTTTTTTTATTGAAGGCTTATGTATTTGGATAAAAATTTAACTGTTTAGTCGACTAGCCTTTTTTTGGCTTAAAACTATTTTTTAAACTGAAGATGTAACTTTTCCATGTTGTTTAAGATTCATCTTTTTTATATGAAAATTTTCCTTTTTTAGAAGAAAAATAATTTTTTTGGTTGGAAATTTTATGTTTGTTGGATATAAATGCATCACTTTCGTGGTAAATTAAATTTTGGCTGAAGTTATATTTTGGTTTGAAAATTAAATTTTGTTAGGGAAAATTCTTCTTTTGGCTTGAAGGTTTAACAATTTAGATGAACTTTTTCTTCTATAATTTTTACTATAATTCGTTACATAATTTAAGTACGGCCCTTCAGTGAAACCTTATCTTTACCCAACAGCATCTTGAAAAAGTATACCTAACTTATTGAAATTTGAAGAAAAATAGACTAAAATAAAGTTGATATAAATGATAAAATAACATAATGATAAAAATTCTGAACACAACAAAGGGAAAGGAAACTAATTTTAAACGTTTTAAGTAAGTTACCTAAATGTTCATATTTTATACATGATTTTTTCTGCTTTTATTTCAGAATAGGGAACGCCCGAATTTTTTATGTGGATGAAAGGTTTAGTTAACCCTTACTAAATTTCAATATTCGGGAGTGAACATGGCGAAATGAAGTAATTAACGTAACCCATTTCACAGGTTTTTAGTAGGCTAAAAAGTGCTGTTCACGGGCAATTAATTGTGAATGAAAAGCTGAGGATTTTATTGCTTAGGGAGTTAAAACGCACGAGCAATTTAGTCGTATTTATTACATATTATTTATTTTGTCAATTTACCCTTAGAGAAATATTTTACAATGATTGAGATTTGGTAAGCGGCTTCTTCTATAGGCAGGAATTTCGTAATTGTAAGAAATAAATGAAGGGTTGCAGTATATAACTAGAATCATATAACATAACTAATCGAAATTGCAATGTATAGATCAAATAAAAGTTTATTTTCGAGCTAAAGTATTTCTAAATTGAAGTTAAAAAAGTGTAAATGACAAATATTATCCAGTTACGAGAAAGGGAATGTGGAAGTTTACAATTTTAAAGTGACAAGAACATAAAATTGGATCAGGCTTGGTTGCGAATCACGATTAAAAGTGAAATTTTTAGTTGACACAAAAACTAATACCCTGTTCCCGAGCTATGGAGTTGCTTAATCGGGAGAATATGAGGTTGACTTGAAAAGGTTAACCAATTCCGAGTAAATCATTTCAGAATTTAAAGGTTCAAATTTCATGTTTTTTGAAAATCGCGATTAGATATTGACTATCTATTTTTCAATTTAAAAAAATAATAAAACGAAGTTATATTTATCGTAAAGTAGTTCGGCTACTGGGAAAGCTAGTCAAAGCTATATCTATTTTTTTTATGAAATTTGGAATTAAATACAAAATTTGGCAAGGATATCAATTAATTAATTAGGTATTATATTTGTATGCTGATCAATGTAAATAATTTTTTTTTAATTATTATAAAGTGTAAATTTAAATGTTGCTTTGACTCGATTCGAGTAAAATTCGTTCTTCATGCTCGACAGTTGACTAAATTTGGTTAAAATTAAGCTCAAATACCCTGGAATCAAGTATAAATAAGAAGTAATTAAAATTTTACATTATATTTTCTGTCTCCAAAAAAGTTTTTCTAACAATATTTAACGTATTTTAAAGACAAAATTTGCCAGTTTTGGAGCCCGCGAAAGAACTCTCCATAAGATACTGTATTTTTGACACGACTTTAAACAGTGATAATTTAAATTTTAACCTGAAAGGGGCCTTCTAAAAAAGGCATTGTCTGAAAAAGGACATGTTTCTGCGCAAAAAACTCAATTTGGATGATTTTTCATCAGACCGATCCAATAGCCGGATTAGTTTAAGAAATAACCAAAATTAATTGGTACTTTGGTGCGGAATAAAGTTGCAAATAGTTTTATTTAAGGACATTTTCTTTGAAAAAATGATTTTATTATTTTACTGCATTTAAAAACTTGTAGGAAGGATAAGTTAGTCAGAAAAAGGTTTTAAAAAAAGATAAGATGTTACGCAATTTAAAAAAAGATGGAAGAGATGTACAGGGAGTCAGTTATCTGATTTTTAATTAACAATCTTTTTATTACGATAATAAAAATGAGCTTTTTAGAAAATCCTTTTAACAAATATGTATTTGATTTTTTAAGAATTTTTGATGCAAAAAGCCTATTTTCGAAGAAATATTGGATTTCTAGTTCTGTACTGCCACTCTTAATATCTCATTATTTCTTCATTAAAATTTCCACTTGAATACGATCTTCTGAATCAAAAATTGCCGATGCCGGCAAAATCCTGATGTTGTCCTTATGACAAAATGTTAATTATTTATA
>JAAAKG020148706.1:0-10198 GCA_010014905.2 Druon quercuslanigerum | reverse complement strand
ATTATGATGTGAAAAGTTAAAACTGTGTTCTTTATTTTATTCAAACTTGAATAGTTTTCCCAGTTATGGTTTCAACCGCTCAACGGCAGCAACGATTCCACTCTCCAACAAATCAGCGTCAGGCTACAACAGGATCCAATTCTACTACAGCGCCAGGGACGTAACATTTGGTAGCACCTCTGGTAATATAACCTAAAAATACTCAGGGAATAACCAGTGTACAAACTTCGCCTGCACTTCTGGTTCCGGTTTAATGGTAACCAATCAAAAGAGTGGTATGTTGTGCCACAAGAGGATCGTCACCGGGGCGGTGTCGAAAATCGAATGGACGTCTTTTTTTAACGTGTGCAAATAGAAAGAAGGATCCGTTCGATTTTGACTGAGATACGGAGATCTCGGACTTCCACTGGTCTTCTTCCAAATCCCCAGAGATGGGTAAGTAAAACACCCTAGGTAATTCACGTAGTTTTTTATGATAAATTACTAGGTGTTTTACGTCTCTAGTTTCTTTCACGAAGCAAATTACGTGTATATGGGACTTTACGTTCAGCGGTTCCCGTTTCCCTCCACATACATAACCTCTGCAACTTCTCTCAAGATCTCCAAACGTAAACAGTCAACAGTAAACCGTTGATCCTTATATCGGAAGTTGAGTGTACCTCAGTTAGGGATGGGTACGTATTATATATCACGTATATAACATGGTTTTCTACATATATATTACTTTGTATATTACGTCCTTAGTTTTCTAAAAATGTATTTTACATTGTGCACGTGAGTATGTGGGCGGGATTTTTGAATTTGTTATTCTGAAAAATTCAGATTGCCCTACAGAAGCAGTTAATATTAAACAATTAATTGATTATTAGTAATTATTTGTTACTTTCATAACCAAATGAGGTTTTAAGAATAATTTTTTGGAAAGTACACTTTTGTTTTGACAAGTACACTTCGCAACATTTTTAGTTTCAACTTCCGGCGCTCGAAATTAATTTTTCTCCATGGTATCCCCCACACAAAAGTTTTATTTTAATTGTCCTTAACATTTTTGCTCTCAAAATTCAAACTGAATCGATTGAAAAACTTTAAAAGGTTATGTCTCGTGAATAAGGTTCGCCATCCTTTATATGTATTTTACATAGTTTTCTACAATTTTTCACTTATATGTCGTAATTTATGTAGTATACGTAAAAAACCTCGAGTGCCGCGTCACAACCTATCTCTGATCTCAGTACGCTTGCACTTCACCTGACTAGTTGGTGGAGTAACATTATAAATATCGTTTTATTACCTTTTTGTCGATTGCAAACATTCTTTGAAATAAATTCAAAAAATTGTATGGATACAAACGCTCCCATTAAAAAAGACAGCATTGATATAGTACAGTAAGTCTGTCATGAAAATACTGATTTTTAAGGGAAAATGACCGAAGCTATTTAATTTCATAAATTGTTAGTGAAGCATATGAATAACTCGAAAACGAGTTTTCACTACTCCACCCCTTCGGGGGTTTAGAAAAACTCAAAAACTTTTGGATTTGATTTTTCGTCAGAACGGTAGGTCGTAGAGAAAATTGTTTTTTGAGCAAAAATGGCAGAGGACTCCATTAACTACAAATTATCTTATGTAGCCGCCGCGCTACAACCAAAAATACACAAAATAGAGTGCGCCAAAGTTGCCAAAAATCAGTTTTTGCTCTTTCTCAACCCGAACAAAAAAATGTTTATGATTGAAACGTATATAAAATTGCAGAGCAGGAAAAAACCCTTTAAAAAAGTGCGGACATTCTTTTATTGCACTGAACCTATGCGTTTTGAAACAACTTCAAATGTTTTTGGATTGAATTTTCCTTCATAACGGCAAGTTACAGAGAAAAAATTTTTAACCAAAAAATGCAGAGGACAGTATTATCTACAAATTATTTTGTGCAGTCGCTCTGCTACAACCACAAATGCATGAAATAGAGGGAGCCAAAGTTGCAGAAAATCAGTGTCTACTCTTTTTCAACAGAGAAAAAAAATTTACCATCGCCGTAACTCAAACATTTGTAGGGCATGAAAAAGCCTCTGAGATGAATACATTTTCTTTTGCCTAAGATGGCGTATTTTATTTACATACGGCGTATTTAATTTCCAATATGAAGTTATATTTTCTCGATATAGAAGAAATCGAAAAACTGACAAATCTGTGATATTCATTTTTACTCCTCTCATGAAATGAAGTTAGAGACACACTTGTAATGAAGTTTTTTTTGCATCATTGGGATTCCCCTGGTAATGCCAATGGATAGCGACTTTTTAAACTGCGCATGTACCGAAAAGTGCGGGTATATTTAAAATTACAACATATAAACTTGTAACATTACATTATTCATCAATTATTTCAAGAAATTAGCTTTTTTTAGATTCAATTCGATTAAAAAAGTTTTTTCATGCTCTACAACTTTTAAGTTACCGCAATGATAAAAAATTTTTTTCCCTGTAGAAAAAGAGTGGGGGTCCCACTTTTTAGGTTTAGGTTATTCAAATGACCCGGTAACGAGTTTTGAAATAAAAAAGCTGTGGGTAATTTTTTTACAAAAAGAAAGACAAATTTTGTAGTACTTCTCAAGAATACAATCTGATAATAGAATTTCAAAATGCCGTATCTGAAGAACGGTGCCTCGCAAGAAAAAAATTTTTGGATTTTTCTTAAAGGGTTTTTCCTGCTCTACAATTTTATTAATCCTGTCGACTGTTCTAATAATTGTTTGGGGTCAGGGGGCAAAAAATGATTTTTGGCAACTTTGGCGCCTTCTATTTTGTGCATTTTTGGTTTTAGCGCAGCGACCGTAGGAGATAATTTGTAGATAATAGTGTCCGATATAATTTTTGTAAGTCCCGAAAACTTGGTTTCGAGTTATCCACATGCCTTACTAACGATTTTTGAATTAAAATAGCTTCGGTAATTTTTTCCCACAAAAATGACAGATTTTCTTTACTAATATGGATTGGGACGATTTAATATTTTTGGAGTGCGCGTTATTCTCATTTTCCTGATTCATTAAAAATAATTGAGATGCATTTAGATGAATTGACACAACACTTGTCCTCATCTGACGGCATATAACAGGATTAACTTGCCTTCAGTTTGTATTCTCATCAACAGAATTAAAATGTATTCAATTATTGACAGAAATCCTAATATAGGATTAAACAGGGTTCAATGAGACGCAAATATTTGATGTGTATATGAATTAAAATGTTAACAGCAGAAAACGACATTCATTTGGATGGAAAACCTTGTGAATTTTACCGCATTTGAAATAATTTTAATCTATTTTCATGCATTTCTTCTTACCAGGAATTCATGGGACGCCACCTTTACGCGCTAAAAAATATTTTTGAAAAGTTGTTTATGTTCACTTTATCAAACTAGCTGTGAATTTGATCTCGAGTGTTTCCACTTTGTTTGAATTTCTAAATATGTGGAGCTTATTTCATGAAGAATCTGCTTCCCGTTAGCAAATTTATTTTCTTCCTCATAGAGAAAGCAATCGTTACTTTTTACATATTAGACAAACCAAAGTTTTCATTTTGATGAATTTAAAAGTAGAAATTTATAAAAAATACAAAATTAATAAATAATACAAAAAGTTTTCAAAATACAAAGACAAATCAGACAAATCAAATTTTGTATTCGAAACGATAATTTTTTGAGCTGGAAAAGGGAAGGGTGAAGTTCCGTCGCACCCTATACCTTTCCCGGCTTTATGATTTTTTCTGTTCTGTTTGAAACAGATGTTTTAAATATTATAAATGAGCATACCTTTCTTACTCTTCAATAAAGTGTATTAATTTTATAGGTCAATTGATTTGCCTCAAATCAACGAATCTTTTCCATTATTGCATAAATTTTGAATTATGTTAATAAAAAAAGCTGTTTTATAAAAAACTGTATTTTCAAATATTATGCATTACCATAGCTTTCTTACGCTTCAATAAAATTTATAAATATTATAGGTCAATCGATTCGTCTCGAATTAACACATCCTTTCTATTCTCGCATCAACTTTAAATTATGAGAATGAGAAAAATTGTACTATAAAAGTCGATTTTAAATATAATGTAAATGACGATAACTTCCTTACTCTTTAATAAAATGTATTAATATATTTATTAATTTCTTCCAAATTCGTATTTATTTATATCGATGTGTCATTCTATGCTTGGGCCTAGACGGACATCTAACTTCCAAGTATGTCGTACGTCTGCGATTTACTGACTATATACTGGCAAATGTCATCATTTATTGTATTATAATTTGTTTGCCTACGATTCATAGACAATAGAGCCGCGCATGTCAAATATATACTGGGTTAGCGAATTCCATTTTCTGTTAATTTTTAGTTGTGAATATTTGATATTTTAAACCTTGTTTTTTACCTTTTTTTTAGTAACACTCCGGTAAAAAGGCTTGCATGCAACGGTAGTCAAATTTTTGATTCCTATTAAGAATGCCGTTCCTGTCCATACTTTTTGAATCCCTGCCAAACATAACCTCAAATAAATTAACAACCCAATTTTCGTTTAACATATTAGAAGGAATAATATTATTATTATTTAATCAACCGTCAAAGAAAACAGCGAAATGTGCAAATTTAAACAGGATTAAAATAGTATCCAAAAGTATGCCGAAAAATATTGCCGCCACTGGAAACATAAAGGAATTCAATTTGAAAAGTTCTACTGCTATGGATATTTAAAACAGTATAACACAAACAATATTTTAAAGAATTTAATAATTGTCACGTCTCACATCAGTATTTAACACAGGATTCGCAGGAATTTTTTAATACTTTTCAATGCAAGTCTTTTTAATAAAACAAATATTACACGTTTCCCCTCCGATGGTCACCGCTGTACCGGAACCTTCATACTTTTTTGGGTCGCAAAAAGTTCCGACTGTGTCCTTGCCAATAATTTACAATATTTGTAGGATGGGTATTGTCCATATTCTATTTTAATTTCTCGTGCAACCAAAATTGTTATTTGAAAATCGCACCAACTCAAGCCAATCAAGTTCAGTAAAGGGTAAACTAATTCCGATACAGAAACTCTAATCACATGGGAGTACCTTGTATCTCAACTTTTCTTTGAGAATCTGTAACTACCGCGAATCTTAAATAATTAGTTTTCAAATGTTTCTTTATTGTGAAGCGCTTTGACACCTTTTTGGATAAAAATAATTAGAAAATGACACCTTGAAATTTGGTCTGATTACGGCCATGTTTCGAGTGGGTCATGTGACCAAGATAAAACTCAATTTTTGTTTCCCAACTTGTACAAATAAAACAAGATATCGCTCTTAAATTATGGGAAATGAAAAAGGAGACAATAAAGAACACGTTTCTGGTTTCTTTCGGGGAAAATTTTGGGGAAAAAATTTGTTAATAAAATGAAACTGGAAGTTTCATATATTTTGCACCCAAATTATGTCCACACGGAATGATAAACTGAGTTGAAATTTTGCATAGTGAATACAAGGAGCTAAGAAACGTTTCTCTGGTCCTAAATGTTTAGTTCATGATTGGCAATTAAGTGAAAATGGTAGAGTATTTATTATTTTTATAATAAACCTTTTTTTCTTCCCCAACTCTGCGCCTTGCAATACCCTATTATTTTCTATTTATTAAGGATTTCCCAAAATTTGTTGTATTTTCAAAAACTTTTATTTTTAAATTTGGGGCATAAATTATCGATCTCAGGACTGGTTTGGTGACGTGGTCCACTCGTTGCATGGCCTAATGCCTTTTCATGCAACTGCCGGCAAGCAGAGTTATAAGAATTCCATTATAGATCCACTAGGCAGATCTGGGACACGTGGAAATCGTTTCTGATTGGTAGGGCCAACCGGAATACGTAAGACCTTCTTAGGGCGCGATTTTCAATTCAAATTTATTTTTCATTTTCTTTTAAAATGAATATTCAATAAGAAATTCTTTCACGAATGTTTTAAAGTATTGAAAATTCAAGTTTCATCATTATGCAACATTTCGGTTAAACAAAAAAGATGTTGCTATGTTTGGGAAATTTTTAAGTGCTAACGATGTTGGATTTAAATTCTAAAATTTAATTTACACAGAGATCATCTGATATGAAATAAAGATGCAACCCAGATAGTACAAAAAATAGTGAAGATTTACTGAAACTGACAATGTAAGGTTCGGAATATTGCATTGTTGAAACAAGAAAATATCCGCTTGTCAGTTCGATGCTCAGTAGTATTCTATAGCATCTACGGCTGCGCAGTAGTTCTTTGGCCCTCCTGGAATAGCGCGGTAAATACGTAAATATTTCAATTAAGAGCCTTTTCCACTTCTTTTTTTTTGACAATGCTTTATGTAACACGCACCAATTATTTTTTCAATTAAACATTCAATAATTGAGACAAACACCGTTTCACGATCAACAGCGAACAACAACTTTGAGATATAGCTCGTCTTTACGCATACGTTATTAAGCATATGTTCAAATTGTGTATTCCGATTGGTCCTAGTCAAGTGGTTGAGATACATATGTTTCAATTCTCCCACAAGTATTTCTAGTCTGATTTAAACTACAAATTTGTATTTTTAACCTGAATAAACTCCTGAAAATGATTAATTATTGCATGCAAAAAAGTAACTTCGATAATATATGTTCGTACATCTAAAATGAGGCCATGTCGTCGGTATATTGAGTTGTAGATAGATCCTTCCCATCACTTTAATATTATTTACTGCTTGACAGAAAACTAATATTGACTTTTCCTTATTTATTTATAGGCATGTCAGCCGTAGCTATCTATACAGCTGTTCGGAAAAATTATTATAATATCTGGTCTACTTTCGGCATAAGAGTCAAAAGTGTTTCTACGGAACAAAAATCTTGTGTTACTGCAGTCAGTGAACGTCATTTGAATTACGATTTTTCTTCTGAAAAGGAAAACCCACGTCTTCTTTGATAAATTTCGAAGACAAAGTAAACTGGAATGTTTCTTAAGTTTTAAAAGAGCAAAAGCGTATAGCAGTGGCCGTAACTATGCTGTGGTAACAGGTACTTGCAATGAATGCAAGTCAATTCTTACCGCAACTCTACAAAAAGAACCTAATCCAGAAGATGAGGCTATCTCTTTTGACGTAGTGTATGAGGGATCGTTCCATCAGAAGCATTCAGGGGACGCTAAACGCCCATTAACTGGATCGAAAAAAGAAGCAGCACTGGAACAAATGATAGGCCGGAACATAGCCGCTAGTATGTACAGGCGAACTCAAGCTCACTTCGATGATGACTCAGCGGATGTGCCTACTTTGAACGCACTCAGATCAGCCAAATCTCGCGAATTAAGAAAAAGTCGTATTCACGATGACCCTATTGAAGCATTACTAATTGCGAAATATTCAAATGAATTCGCTGGAATTCTTCGGGATATTGACGCAAATCCTTGCTCAGTACAATTTTGGTCCGAAAATCAAATTAAATTATGGAACTTACATACTAAAATACATTACAGAAAACTTTCTATTGATGCATCTGGAGGACTTTGTCCCAGATTAAGGAAGTTATGGAGATTTGTGTCAGGAATCTTCCTTTTCTATGACATTGTGATGCATGATATCAATGGAAAAAAAATTTATTCGCTTGGAAGTAAAATTACGGAATCTCATGACGCACTCAGTATATACATGTGGCTTTTATCTTGGTTAGAAAGTGTCGACGAACCTCCAGAAGAAGTCGTTACAGACATGGGTTTAGCTTTAATGTACGCATGCGCTCAAGCTTTCACGCCCTTCAAATCTTTATTACAATACATACAGAATTGCTGGGAATTATTAAAACATGAGGATACCCTTGGAACCTCGTGCTATTTGCGAATCGATGTGAATCACTTTATGAAAAGCATTTCATCGTGGAATTGCTTAAGAGATGCGAGTCAGAATACACGAAAATTTTTTCTTCACTCAATGGGTCTAGCCATACAAGCGGAAAACTTTGAGGACCTAGAAAATATAATCGTAGCTATGTTTACGGTGGCTTTAAGTGAAACAGAAGGTACTAATAATCAAGGCAAAGAGACTATGCGAGACACGAAAGGCATGGCTGATTCGCCGAATTGGGACAGGCATCAATGAAGACCTGATACTATCTGAAAGACTAGTATGCTATTATATTAATGATTTACACATTTCAAATTTTTTTTGGCAATAATATATCATCTAAAACTAAGGGCCTTTAAAAAAAATTATTTTTGAAGTAAAAATATTCATTTAGAAAGAGATGTTATATAAAGAGGCGAGTGAAATAGTTTTTACGAAGTTGTACAAAATATTTTTCAAAGATTATTTTTACATTACTATTTAGAATTAGAAATATGTTCCTATATTTTGCGCTTAGCTGTTAAAAATTAAACTAATTTATTATTTATTTGGAATTAAAAAGAAGACATTGGTGATTCCACATGTAAACCTAAGGTTCTCAAATCGTACGTTTCGCCCTGGTTTCACCACACGTTTTGAGAATCTTATTTAGGTTTCCATGTGGAATCAGAATCATACGTTACTAAATTATTATGTATTTGTGAGTGTTACTGGTCTATAATTTGTAGGGTTACGTTGATTTTGATACAGAAGATGAATATGAGCAAAGCTCAGAAAACGAGAATCCTTTTCAAAAATGGGTGCAAACTATTGCAGTCAGGTGTGCGAAAGAAGCAAGGCTTGAATCTGAAGAAGGTGATAGAGGAAATCAGCAAGTGCTTAACAATGGTGAACGTGTAAACTTCGTCGATGAATTTTGCAAGAAAGTTGCAAAGTGGATTCCTATGTGGACTGGAATCATGGCAAAATATTTTCCGGGAGCCTCCATAATGTCAAGTAGTGCAATTTCCGAAAGCAGTTTCAATGATTGCAAACATAGGATCTTCTGTGGCAAAAAGCTTCCCCAACGCCTAGACGATGCAGTTCTTCATCTGATCATCGCAAACAAGGGGGGTGCTAAACTAGGCATCGTAAGCCTCTCTAACGAAATAAGCAAACTCGAAAAGTCCGGTAACTTATCGGCGGGGGAAGTCGCAAAAGATGCCATTGAAAGCAGAATTCTTGTAAGTGAGGCGATCTATGGGGAAAATTTGACGCATGATCAGGCATGTAAGTTTATTGATTTAAACTACTTAAGTCCTTAGTTAAAAAGATTTGCATACAATGAATAGTTGACCTGCAAAATGTTTGATTTTTTAATGTTCTAATTTGAGTAATGTATTCTACAACGAAGTTCATATACTATACATGGCTTTTGACATGTTTTTAAGAGTAAATTCGTACGACAAAAAGTAGAGTTTCAATTCAGGTTCTATTTAATATATTCTTTCAAACTGGTGCATTTTCAACCATACATATAGGATGCATGCTCTTATACCTTCCTATTTTAAACCCGAAATTGCGTTCAAGCAATACTTTAGTTTTTGTTGCTTTTGAGTTACATATAAACGCGTAACTGTTTATATTTTCTATTAAGGTGTTTCCAATAATCCTCTTTCTGGAGACGTCAGAAATAAGACGATTTTTTCTTCATCAACTGCGCATCATGAAAATCCATCAAATAAAGACTTAATGGATTCGCACGTTTTAAACAATATCGATAGAAATTTTGTAAGCATGAACAGTTTTCCTCTGCCGAAAAAACTGAAGCTCACAATGATTGAGAAAGCAAACAGTAAGGATATTTCTGTTGAATCAACCGAGAAATCTTCCAATTTATCCCAGAAAGGCTTAGTGGAAGAGAATTCTTTGCTAGATTCAAAAAAAAAGTATAATCATTTTCACGAATCAGTAGAGCAAGGGAATTTCCATAACACCAACTACGCCGTTTTGTCCAAGGAAGTTCTGCTGGAAGAGGATTCATTGCTTAAATCTAAAGAAAACTTTAACGCTATTTCCAAATCAGAGGATGAAGATAATTTCAACAACTCAGGTATTTTTATCATAAACATGACAAGTATTAATTTTATTAAACATTAGTCAGTACAATTAAATATATATCTTTGAATAATATGTTTAGAAGATAAAAGACTTTCCTTCTTAAATAGCTGTTTTGTTTACAGTTCTGGAAAAAAACATTGGTAAAAAGGAACTTCCTATTAAACTAATCGAGTTAAATGCCAAGGAATCGAACGAATACCC